>JAVSBS010028036.1:0-12243 GCA_033124195.1 Coracias cyanogaster | reverse complement strand
GATGATGCTCCATGTTTAGAGCTACTTCCAAGGTTAGTATGCAGAGCAAGGTCCCTGCTAAATCTTGTGTAGCCCATCGAGGGGTGCAGGAAGTGAAAGGCTGCAGCTGTGGGGAGGAGCGGCAAGGACAGGTGAGCCTAAACTGACCAACGAGGGATTCCATCCGATACACATCATATTCAGTATAAAGCTGACAAATTGAGATTGTGTCATCCGTTTCCTTCTTCTTCTTTAATGCCCGGCATCCGAGGAGGACTCCGTCCATTCTGTCTTTGGTCTTGATTCCACGATTCGGTTCCTGAATTCAGTTCCAGAATTCCACTCCCAGACCCAGTTTCCATTTTATTTAGACTTTATTGTGCAGGCTCAGTGTGACTGCTGTGAATCCTAACTTGTAAATTACCTCAGCTCTGAATGTCTGGAGAGAAACTGGGTCCTGCAGATGCTGAGGGTCTCTATGAGGTACCAGTCTCGCCGTGTCCCTTCGTCGAGGTTGTTGATGAAGATATTGAACAGGACTTTTCATCAGTGTTGTTTAATATATTCATAAAAGATATTGACAGTGGCACTGAGTGCACCCTCAGTAAGTTTGCAGATGATAGCAAGCTGGGGGTGTAGTTGATATGCCAGAGGGACAGGAGGTCATCCAGAGGGACCTGGACAGGCTGGAGAGGCGGGCCCAGGTGAAACTTATGAGGTTCAACAAGGACAAGTGCAGGGTCCTGCACCTGGACCAGGGCAACCAGCATTATCAGTATAGGCTGGGAGAGAACATACTGGAGAGCAGCCCTGTGCAAAGGGCCTTGGGAGTGCTGGTGGATGAAAAACTGGCTATGAGCCACCAATGTGCAATGGCAGCCCAGAAGGCCAATCACATCCTGGGCTGCATCAAGAGAACTGTGGCCGGCAAATCAAAGAGAAGTGATTCTGCCCCTCTACTCTGCCCTGCTGAGACCTCACCTGGAGTATTGCATCCAGTTCTGGAGCCCCCAGCACAAGGAGGATGTGGACATATTGAAGCGTGTCCAGAGGAGGGCCGCTAAAATGATCAGGGGACTGGAGAATCTCTCATATGAAGACAGGCTGAGCGAGCGGAGGCTCCACAGCCTGGAGAAGAGAAGGCTCCGGGGGGACCTTCTAGTGACCTTCCAGTACCTGAAGGGGGCCTACAGGAAGGCAGGGGAAGGTCTATATAAAAGGGTTTGTAGTGATAGGACAAGGAGGAATGGTTTTAAACTAGGAAAGGATAGATTTAGGCTGCATATTAGAAAAAAGTTCTTTAACATGAGGGTGAGAGCCCACTGCAAAGGGCTGCCCAGAGAGGTGGTGGAGGCCCAATCCCTGGAGTCATTCAAAGCCAGGCTTGATGGGGCTCTGAGCAACCTGCCCTAGGTAGAGATGTCCCTACTTGAGTACGGAGGTTGGACCAGATGACCTCTAGAGGACCCTTCCAGCCTAGAACCATCTATGATTCTAGGCTTCCCTTCCCTTCCTCCACTTTTTTCCCTGAGCAGAGTGGAAGAGTTGCCAGAGAAGGAAGAAGGACTCAGAGGCCAAGGCTTAGATGCAGCACAACTTTACTGAGTCTAGAGAAGAAAAGGAGGTGGCTCCCAAGGAGCACTAGGAGCAGCCCCTAAGATGCGGTGGAGCTGCTGCAGGCTGTGTGTCTGGCAGCCCGGCAGAGGGAGGGAGGCCAACAGGTGCCCACTAGAGAGAAGAGAGTGGAAGAGGAGAAAAACTGTTGAGTAACGTATTCCGAGATCTTGATGGTTCTTGCCCAAGGCTGTTGCCAGCATCCTTAGCAGGGGCGGCATGGTCTGCAACAATAGCGGTTGGTGATGCAGGAGAGGTCAAAGCCCCCCGAGTTGATGGGCACTCCATCACAGCTGAGGATGCTGCCAGCGGCAGCGGAGGTGGAGGAGCCCACCACGGTGTTCTGTGGGAAGGAGCTGAGGATGGGGCCGGGCAGGGTCACCACCACAGCAGGAGGCTCAATGGCCACAGTGGAGCTCTGGCACTGCCGGACACAGGGCTCATTGCAGCTGTTGGCCAGCGGGGTTGGACCGCAGGGCCCGCAGGGCACACATGGGTTGCAGCAGGACATCTTAACGGCCTGGAGGTGTACCTGGCGGAGAGGACAGGGAGAAAGCAGAGCACAAGCGTGGGTGAAGAGCAGCCTGGTTACACTGTCTCAAAGGAGGCAGAGGAGCCATCAATGAATGAGAGGCTGGAGACTGTGCCATAAGTCACTCAGTGTTCAGCACCTCATCCATTCACGGACCTGCAAAGAGCATCCTGACTCAAGGAATCTCTTCCTTAGTGCATAAATCAAAAGCCACCACAGTCACATCCCAGCTTCTCTCTATGTTGACCTTCTCCCCATCCCCCCTGTCATGACAAGGTACTCCAAGCCTGAAAACACAACAAAGCCAACAGAATCTGAGAGATCCATCAAGTGGAGATCTCCCATTGGAAGAGGAGGGGAAAGGGATTCAAACTCACCTGACTCTCAAGGAGAAAGAGGCAAGAGGAGTGGCTGAGAGAGAGCAGAGACCTGGGCTGCCTTTTATACCTGTCCTTAGTTCTGCAGGAACAGAGGCACACTTTGTAGAGGTAACAATTTTCACACAAGCTCATCCTGAAAACAAATCATCACAGGTAATGACACAGGCTGGGCTTTGATTTCCTGCTCTACTGCCTTTTCATTTCCAGGTTCCTGCCAGGCTTCTTTTGAGCTCTGGCTTGAAAGGTCCGAGGATTTCCAGGTCAGGAATGAAGCCGTGTGATCAAAAGAATCGTGGCAGGTTCCTCTGAGGTCAACAGCGCTCTCTGAAGTTACAGGAAATGGGAAGAGAAGACACTGAAATTAAAGCAGTTTTGAAAGCGCTCCCTCTCCAGACAAATCACCCCAGTTTATGCTGGTGAGACTCAATGGGCCACCTATTTTTGATCGTGCCTGTGATGAACCCATGGCAGACTAATGCCTCCACTTCAGCCTCGGCAGCTTGCAGGGAGCCCAGCTTGTCCCAGCTTCAACCATAGGAGCATGTCACTGTAGCATTGCTGTGTCCACAGGAGTTGGGACTGGGCCCAGAACACCATTTCACAGAAGCCCCAGGAGAGATGAAAGAAGCATCTTGCTTGTACAGAGTCACAGCAAGGTATGCAGTTCCTTCCCGGTGATGCTCAAGGCTCCTGAACCTGTTACACTCTCCTCCAAGTCTCTCCTGAGTTGTCAGCAAAATATTCCTTACAGCATATGCCCTGCTTGGCTGAGACCTGTCCCTGTGCTCAGAGGAGCTCCTTCAGACATTGATTCCTTGCTTGTGCTTCTCCCAACTCAGAGATTTCCACTTTCTTAGGCATTGGGGGATGCAGTTCTTCCTGAAGATCTGTGTCAGCACCACTACCTTCTCAAGAAATGCCTACTCTGGAAAGCTCCACCCTGATGGGGTTTTGAGGAAAACTCATAGAGCACAATGAAGCCATTTTGGCAGTGAAAGAAAGAAGCCTTTGGAAAGGCTCTGAGTGCAAGTTTCAGCTGAGTCTCTGAGTGGTTCCTTCCAGCCCTTGGTGCTGTGAAGAGTGCACAGATGAGATGGGACAAGACTTCTCTGCACAGCTTATTGCAGATAGTCAGTGTGTCAGAAGGGACAATGTCAGAAGAGTAGAATAGAATGGAATAGAATGGAATGTAATAGGCTACACTACACTACAGTAGAATAGAATAGTGTAGAACAGAACATGAAAATTCCCTCCTGAATGGTCACCCAGGTACAGACTGAGACATGTGTGCTCATGGATGCCTGCATGGAACCAGGCAACAATCTGAACAGTCGCATAAAGCCAAGAAAACATCAGCAATGTGGGACTCTGCTGGGGGCACGCTGGGGCCAACACTGACAGAAGAGGATTCACGGTGGCTGGGGAAAAAACACAGGGCTCAGGCATGCTCCTGGAGTTCCATGCCAACCTGCAGAGACTGCAAAGAGAGGGATGGCTATGGGACTATTACACTCCTCCTGTGGGTGGGAGGATTCCACAGGGATATGGGACCAGGAGGAGACCCTTCCCACCATGGGGAATCCAGAGCCACCAGATTCCCTTACTGGAAACATTTTGGCTGCAGGAGCAAGATATGTCACTGCTGGAGGTGAGATGACAACAACAGGTGCATTTTTGGTGTCCTCGCCCTTTCATTCTTGGTTCCCCTTGCACAATCATTTCCGACAGCTCTGCTGTCTCAAGGCTTTCAGTGTGGACATGTGGGGTTTTGAGAGTCTCTCACACATGCAGGAGGATCGGTCTCAGCGTGCACCTCGCCTATCTCATCCTCACCGCCTTGCTGAGGGAGGCAACCACTGGCTAAGCATTGGCTTTCACTGGAAGCATGATTCCTCTTCTCCCCAGGACACCCTCAGCCCCTCAACAGATCTCTGCAGGGACATGCTCTTGCATTATGAGCATCTCTTGTGAAACATTAGTTCACATATGTACATTTGCACTTTTTTTCTCAAGACGTGCTTGCTGCTTCACAAGAAAAGATGAGAGAGAGCTAAAACACCTCCTCTGCCCATCACCTCAGATGCCTTCTTTTGGTTTTCCTTCACCAAGCCTCCGTCTCTTCCTTTCTCTCTGCTGATCTCTCAGGGCCCAGTATTTCACACACAGATGCAAGAGATCTTTTTGATCTCTGCACTACACATTTGCTGACCTTGCAACCCAAACCCACAGGACTTTTGAAAGTTGATGCAGGGACATGGAAGCTCCTTCACGCCACTAACATCCTTCAGCTGACACTTTGCATCCTCTCTTGTTTTGCATCTTGGAGCCTTTCCCTGCACAATCATTGACCCTTGTTTCCTTGCTGGCACCATGCGTTTACTTCTGTCTCGCTCCATCACACTTGCCAAGCACTCTCTTTTGCCCTTGCCCTGATGCTTCTCAGACTTGAGTCTCTTTAGGAAGACCTCCGTCTCCCCTAGGTCTTACTCCATCCAGAGATGCTTCTCCTGCTTTGAGCCTCACCAAGGGAGGAAGGAGAGACAAGTCTAGGGATAGCCTGCAATCTGCAGCCACAATGAGTGGGACCACAGCCCAGTCTCAGCCAGAGGCCACCCATCCTCCTTTGGAGAAGTTTTGATGTCTCCTCTGATGTCCTCAGGAAGGTGACAAAGAACTACATGAGAGGACACCACTCCTTGGTGGCCTGGTCATCTTCCTAGGAGTGAAATGGTGGTGTGAGACCAGTGTCTATTCCTGCACAGGCAGTAATGTGACAGCGCCATGCTCCTATGGCTGGAGCAAGCTGGGACAAACTGGGCTCCCTGCAAGCTGCTGATGCTGAGGTGAAGGCATTAGTCTGCCACGGGTTCATCACAGGCACGATCAAAAATAGCCGGCCCATTGAGTCTCACCAGCATAAACTGGGTTGTTTTTGTCTGGAGAGGGAGCGCTTTCAAAATGGCATTAATTTCAGTGTCTTCCCATTTTCTGTAATTGCAGAAAGAGGTGTCAATCTAAGAGGAACCTGCCACAATTCTTTTGACCACACGGCTGCATTCCTGGCCTGGAAATCTTGGGGCCTTTCATGCCAGTGCTCAGGAGAAGCCTCCACTGGGCAATGGGCCTGACAGGAACCTGGAAATGAAAAGGCAGCAGAGCAGGAAATCAAAGCACTTCCCATGTCATTACCTGTGATGATTTGCATTCAAGATGAGCTTGTGTGAAAATTGTTACCTCTGCAAAGGGTGGCTCTGGTCCTGCGGCAATGAAGGGCAGGTATAAAAGGTAGCCCAGATCCCTGCTCGCTCTCATCCACTTCTCTTTTCTCCTTCTCCTTGGGAAGCAGGTGAGTCTGAAGCGCCTTCCTCTCCTCTTTCAAAGGGAGAGCTCTACTTGATGGGCATCTCAGCTGCTGTTGGCTTTCTTGTGTGTTGGGGCTTGGAGCACCTCATGCTTGTGACAGAGGGAGTGGGCTGAAGGTGAACTTAGAGAGAGGCTGGGATGTGACTGTGGTGGCTTTTGGTTGATGCACTAGGAGAGAGCTTCCTTTGGTCAGGATGCTCTTTGTAGGGCGCTGAACGGATAAAGCACTGAACACCAGGTCACTCTTGGCAGAGTCTCCAGCTTCCCACACACTGATGGCTCCTCTGCCTCCCGTGTGATTGTGTAACCAGGCTGCTCTTCACCCACGCTTGTGCTCTGCTTCCTCCCTGTCCTCTCTGCCAGGTACACCTCCAAGCCCTTAAGATGTCCTGCTGCAACCCATGTGTGCCCTGCGGGCCCTGCGGTCCAACCCCACTGGCCAACAGCTGCAATGAGCCCTGTGTCCGGCAGTGCCAGAGCTCCACTGTCGCCATCCAGCCCTCCGCCGTGGTGGTGACCCTGCCTGGCCCCATCCTCAGCTCCTTCCCACAGAACACCGTGGTGGGCTCCTCCACCTCCGCTGCTGTTGGCAGCATCCTCAGCTGTGATGGAGTGCCCATCAACTCGGGCGGCTTTGACCTCTCCTGCATCACCAACCGCTACTCTTGCAGACCATGCCGCCCTTGCTAAAGCCGCTGGTGAGGGCCTTGGGCAAGGACAGGGAAGACTTCCGAACATGGTGCTGCACAGAAGATAGAGCTCCAGAGCACTGTGTTTTGAGCTTCAGGCCGTTGTTCTGTCTTCCACTCTCCCCTTGCTTTCTTCCCTTTGATCTCACCATCTCCCACGACTAGCCCAGCCAGGACCTGTTGGCCTCCCTCCCTCTGCAGGACAGCCAGATGCACACCCTGCAGCAGCTGCACTGCATCTTAGGGGCTGCTCCACGTGAACAACCTCCACTTCTTCTCTAGACTCATTAAACTTGTGCTGCATGTAAGCCTTGGTGTCTGAGTCCTTCTTTCTCCTGTGGCAACTCTTCCAGTCAGGGAAAATGACGCCCAGCTCAGGAGAAAAGGTGGAGGAATTGGAGGGGGGGAATGCCTGCAGGGCATTTTGTCACTTGGCAAAATGCTCAACTGATTTCCTGGTTTCATGAGTGAACTGATCGAACTTGCAGCTGAGGGAGGCTCAAGTGTGGTGTTGTCTTACCCTGGCTTAGCTCCCTAGGGCAAAGATGTTGGCGGCTCTTGGCCAGCAGTCTCTCCACTTCCCAAACACTCTTGGTAACATCTCCACTCACGATCTCTGTTAGAGCCAACAGAAACCTTCAGCATTTGGAGCAGGCAATGAAGAATGAGGCAATTAAGAAGCCAATGCACCCAGGAATTAGCCCCCACACAATGAGGTGCAAGAGCCGACAGCCGTGCCACAGCACTGGTCAGTCCAAGCAGAGCAGCAACACTGGTCAGAAGTGTGCCAGAGCCTCCATGCTCTTGTTGGTTCCACCACACCTCAGCCCAGGCATGGTTACACCTTCTCCTGTGGTAAATGGGTTCTGTCAGTTGGCAACATGCACTGGTTTTGTTCCTCTTACAAGAACAGCAATAATAATTCTTTTTTGGCAAGAAAGCCACCACCATGATCCAAGTGCCCTTACTTGGCCTCCACTGATCCTCATCCAGCTCTTGCTGACACTCCCGTGTACGCATTAAAGCTGACCAAAAGGCTGGAGAAGATGTCCTGTGGGGAAAGACTGGAGGAGTCAGGTCTTTTCTTCCTGGAGAAGAGGGAACTCATCAAAGTATTGTAGCAGTTATAGGGTGGCTACAAAGCGGAGAGAGGCTCCCCCATCACAAGAAGCCACAAGGAGAAGACAGGAGGAAAAGGTACATGATTCATCTTGTGTCATCGTTTAAACATCTTGACATAAGAAATACACTCCATGCCAATTGCTCCGCTGCACCACAGTCCTGATCACCAAAAGAGACATACTCTGCAGGCTGCAAAGAGCAAACAGGTAGTTGAACGCTTGAACTTCTTCTCCAGAAGGCATTGGGCATGATCAAGAGAAAGGAGAATCCCAAAAGCGGGGGTGTGTCAGCAGGTCCATATTAGACTTCTGTCTAATGTGGCAGATACAGGTCCCCAGAGGAGTCCATGGATTATCTGGGTCTCCCACAGAGCAGTTCTGTTGGGTGTTGATGGGTTCCATGCTTGGCTCCATTGCAGGGTGCAGAGCAGCGTGGGGCCTTTGAGCCAAGCTGGGGCTGTGCCTTCCTGGGCTTAGTACCAGTGCTTATCATCACAGGGTAACTTCCCAGACTAGTCCCGTTCCCTGCAGAGCCCAGGGCACGCAGAAGTGTCCTCATGGGAGGGCACAGCCCTGCCCTTCACTGTGCCCATGTGGTATCCCATGGTGTGCAGTGTCTCTTGGAGGACGCATCTCCATCAGGCAGGGACAGCAATGCTTGGAAGCCCCTGGCCTGCATGTGAGGAGCAGTGAGAGTGATGTGAGCAGAGCTGAGGCTGGCCCTGCCTCAGGGAACCTGGGTAGCTCAAGAAGCTCAGGACAGGCAGGGTGACCCTCAGCATGAGGAGAACCTCGTGTGTTTCATGGGACTCTGTGTGCCCGTGTCATTATTTTGAGGCCGGCAGTGACTTCAGGAAATCCTTTTGGGAACGAATGTGACCAAGGATACCTGAGGGATGCCAACGTGTCGGCCATTGCCCAGGTCTTATGGGCAAGAGCTAAAATGAAGGTTTCAAGTAGCACAGAAAAGCATACCTAGATGTTGGTATGTGGAAAACCAACCCACTATTTTTGAAATGTCTTTCCAAGTCAGCTAAAGAGAACTACAACTTTCATGAATCATTGGGAACTCCTCCGGAAACCGGAAGTCAGAAGTCATGTGAACATGGCGATATAAAAACTGGAGGAAACAACAAAACCTCCCACTTTCGTCCTGCCCCACCCTGAGGGATACATCACCGTGGTTGCTGCCTCGGAGAGTCACCGAGCCGTGCTCCCCCCATGCAGTCGCATACATTCTCCGTCTCTTCTTTCTCTTCCTCAGTGCGTGCACGTACGTGCTGCTAGTTTCTCAGGAGGACCATTCCTGCTGTGTGGGTTCGTGTTGCCGAGCAGCTGAAAAGCACATGGGGCTGCCACACTGCCAAAAAGCGCACGTGCCACCAAGGGGCCGCTGCTAGCTGAGAGTTGCACTATTGCTGCTGAGAGTTATGCAATTGCTGCTGCCTCGAGACGACGCGCCACATGCCACCAGAGTCTGCTGTTGGAACTTCGCCAAGTCGGAGCGCTGAGTCAAGCCGAGCCCCGTCGTGGTTGCCACCGAGCAAGGCACCACCCGCCAGCGAGCTCTGAGACACGCACTGCCAGACCCCGCCAGGACCATTGCACACGCTGGAGCAGGGGAAGAAAATCGACATATACACACACACACACATGCACCCACACCAAACCATTCACATACAGGTCATATTTGATGCTATTAGGTTCTTACTTGCCCTATCTCCTCAGCGGTTTAATAGTTCTCCTCAGGGTGGGGGGGAGTGAGTGGGTGGGCGTGGCATATAGTAATATTTCTATAGGATAGATACCGTTTTATGCGAAAATATATATTTCGTAATAAATTTCTTAAAAAGTCATCAATCTTCATAATTACCTACAAGTATGGTGGGAAGTATCTCACTCTGCACTTGATCCCCTTCCCCTTTCGGTGGCAGCACAAACGCTACACCCCTGACTGTGACACGGTATACCTAGTGAAGCCACAAATAATTTGAGCATGGAAGACAGAGACCTGAAAGAAGCCATGAGAAGGCCGGAGGCACAGAAATAGAGGGGAGAGTGCAAGAAGAAAGGAATAGCCCAAAGCTCTAAATAGAATGCCCTGAAACTCTATCTTCTGTTCATCACCATGTAGAGAGATCCTGATGGATCTTGCCCAAGGCTGTTGCCAGCATCTTCAGCAGGGGTGGCATGGTGTGCAGCAGTAGTGTTTGGTAATGGTAAATGGGTTAAAAGATGACCCAAAAAAGGCTAGAGAAAGTGTCCTGTAAGGAAAGAGTGAAGGAGTCAGGATTTTCCTGCCTGCAGAAGAGGGAACTCACCAAAGTATTGTAGTACTTGAAGGGTGGTTACAAGGAGGATGGAGGCACTCCCATCACAAGGAGCAACAAGGAGAAGACAGGAGCAAAAAGTACATGATGCATGTGGAGAGGTTTCATCTTGTGTCATGGTTTAAGCATCTTGACATAAGAAATACACTCCATGCCAATCGCTCCACTGCACCACGGTCAAGACAACAATAATGTGCATTCCAAGAAAGTTTATTGCAGTTGATACTCCCCTTTTTTTTCACAGTGACAATCACAGGATGACAGTATCACAGAATGGTAGGGGTTGGAAGGGACCTCCAGAGATCATATAGTCCAACCCCCCTGCCAAAGCAGGTTCATTTAGGCAATGTCAAACAGGAATGCATACAGATGGGTCCTGGAAGTCTCCAGAGTAGGAGACTGCACCACATCCCTGAGCAGCTTAAAGCCCTTGCTCTGTCACCCTGACAGGAAAGAAGTTTCTCCTCAGGCTCAGGTGGAACTTCCTGTGTTCCAGTTTATGCCCATTTCCCCTTGTCCTATCACTAGGCACCATTGAAAAGGGACTGATTAATCCATTTTACTGACACGCACCCAGGGATGCTGGCTGATTGATGTCCTCTTCAATCCTAGTCTTGAACTTTGTACAGGGCAGAGGTGTCTTCATGGGTGGGCACAGCCCTGCCCATCACTGTGCTCATGTGGTTTCCCATCGCGTGCAGTGTCTCTTGGAGGACACATCTCCAGTGGGCAGGGAAAGCAATACTTGGAAGACTCTGGCCTGCATGTGAGGAGCAGTCATAGTGGTGTGAACAGAGCTCTGCCTCAGAGCACCTGGGGAGCCCAAGAAGCTAACTGAGGGTAGGGTGACCCTCAGTGTTCATGCTATGCTTGATGTGGTGCTTGTCCAGTATCATGAAGGGTGCCCAGCACCAGCTCAGATGGACCAAATGGTGGGCAGGAAGAGCATGAGGGGAACCTCACGTGTTCCATGAGACTCTGTGTGCCCATGTCATTATTTTGAGGCCAGCAGTGACTTCAGGAGCTCCTTTTAGGAGCAAATGTGGCCCGAAATACCTGAAAGATGCGAACATTTAGACCATTGCCCAGGCCTAATGGGCAAGGGCTAAAGAGAAGTTTTCAAGTGTCACAGAAAATAACATCTAGATGATGGCATACTTAGTGAAGCCACAAATAATTTGCACATGGAAGACAGAGACATGAAAGAAGCCATGAGAAGGTCGGAGTCACAGAACGGTGAAGACACCAAAATGCTGGGATAATGCTCTGCACACTGCTGTGATCTGTCCAGACACCCAGATGCTGGAATGGTGGGGTGGTGGCCAGAAATGTCACTCGTGGTCAAGGGGTGCTCTCCTGGAGCTGTGGTACCCCCTGGAGGTGCTGTAGCCCCAGGAAGTACAGACTAAATATGTTGAACTTTTGAATTACTTCAGCCCGGCATGTCAGGAGAACAGCTGGGCCCTGCCAGGCACTGAAGCACTCTATGAGGCGCCAACCTCTTTGGCCTGTGCCCAGGTGTTCTGGTCATGGACACCCACATTGGGTAATGGAAAGAAAGGAAAGGGGGTGAGGCGACGGACTGTGTCCTGGCACTGCTGATTCCCATCTTCCCTCTTGCCACCATTTGGCATCCCAGCCTCACTGATGACTGTTGGCTGTGGGGCAGGCAGGGATGCCTTCATCAGCTGCAAGGGAAAGAGCACAAAACCAAATGCTGTGCAGGGATTCCATCTGTCCCCATCAACCTCCCTTTGCCCTGATCAGACTGGAAGAGTTGTCAGAGAAGGAAGGAGGACTCAGAGGCGCAGGCTTGGATGCAGCACAACTTTAATGAGTCTAGAGAAGAAAAGGAGGTGGCTCCCGGGGAGCAGCAGGAGCAGCCCCTAAGATGTGATGGAGCTGCTGCAGGCTGTGTGTCTGGCTACCCTGCAGAGGGAGGGAGGCCAACAGGTCCTCCCTGGGCTGGCATTGGGAGTCAGTGACAGCAAAGGGAAGAGAGAGAGAGGGGAGAGTGCAAGAGGAAAGGAATGGCCCAAAGCTCTAAATAGAATGCCCTGAAACTCTATCTTCTGTTCATCACCACGTTGAGAGATCTTGATGGATCTTGCTCAAGGCTGTTGCCAGCATCCTTAGCAGGGGCGGCATGGCCTGCAACAGTAGCGGTTGGTGATGCAGGAGAGGTCAAAGCCCCCGGAGTTGATGGGCACTCCATCACAGCTGAGGATGCTGCCA
>JAVSBS010028033.1:4977-36916 GCA_033124195.1 Coracias cyanogaster | reverse complement strand
TTCTGCCTCTGGAACATGAAGCCAACAGAAACAACAAAACATTCTGCTAGGTTGTGACTCATCCACAGGTCAACTCTGACTTGGGGCCCACAACTCAGGCCCCAGCACTTCAGAAAGACACTTTCTTTATCACGAAGGCATGAGGATAGCTGAGAGAATATGTATGATCTGCTCATGCTGTTTTTTGACCAAAAGCATAATTGTTTCCTCATATTTTTTGAGATGTGCTAGAAATGCAAACCAATAACCATTTAAAATTATTTTTGGCAAGCAGTAACTGGAGATCGTAAGAAAAATGGAACAGCAGAAAAACTACTGTATTTTAGATAACTGGTATGCTTAATCAGGACTGGTAGCAGAAACAACCTAAAAGGGAATTTTGAGAATTTTAAGCAGGTCCATGCAGCCACAGTAGCTTTGTTCTAAATTCTGCACAGTTGTAATTAAAACAAACACTACCGAGCAAAATATATGTATTATTCTGTTAATGAATGAAACCTAGAGGTTTTTCATGCTTCTGTTGAAAAGAGATTGATTCATTGTACTGTAATTCAAGAAGGTTGTTTCTGCTCTTGGCAGAAACAAACACACAAACATACAAACAAGTAAATCCCTAGGCATCTAACCTGCAAAACAAAACAGCTTTGGCTTGCCTTTTTTTTAACACTGGGAGCTTCTCATAAACAGTAAAGCCAGCTTTTGCCTTTTTTTTTTTTTCCTTTGGCTAAGAGCTTAGGGCCTTTACAATGAAAATATAACATAGGGATTGTAAACCTTCCAAGAAAGGAACTGTGTTTTCCTTACTGTAGACAGCAGTCACCTCTACTAAGTTTCTGTGTCTCGGAAAATGTCCTCTAGGTCTGTCTACATTGCAAAAACTCATAAAAATTCAGTAATATCCTTACATGGACAGGTTAAAGCAGTGGGGGCTTTAAGCACTGTTAGGTTTTCATGTTTGGTATTAGCTAACTCCACTTACCTCGTCTATCTCAGTTGCTGGTCAAAGCTGGGGCAGCAGCTGATGCACAGCTAACTGTTGGCTGACATGGTTCCACCCTCCCTGGCAGCTAGTAGTTAGATTGGTTTAAATTGCTGTGCAACTGCATCTTAAATTATCTAACCTGGGTTAAGTAACCAAGTTAGGAACACACCTTTCTTTGTGGTGTGTTTCAGCATGACTTTCATGCTGGTTTTATGTTTCTCACTAAAACAGGTTGTATGGAAGGCGAATGTACTCAGAGGAACACTACTGAGTTCCACAGGAGATTTAGCCTTTGGCTACAACAGGCACAGCCCTAAGTCCTGAGAAAATTCCATATACTCCCTGTGACTCATTTCTGCATACCTTGCTCAGGCAAAGCTTCCACTTAATACGATACTTTTAAAAAGGGCCAGACTAGCAGTTACACAGGATATAGCTGTCA
The DNA here is from genome assembly GCA_033124195.1 of Coracias cyanogaster. NCBI lineage: Eukaryota > Metazoa > Chordata > Aves > Coraciiformes > Coraciidae > Coracias > Coracias cyanogaster. The sequence goes on along the minus strand of JAVSBS010028033.1, from coordinate 35,492 downwards.
GATTGTCAGATCAAGAAAAGTTAGTTGGCTTTGGCGAGGGGGAATAGGGGGGGAATTGCACACTGTTTTCATAGCACAGGCAGTGGAAAATGTCCCTTTTAACAGTATTTAAGGTTTTAAAAACTGTGTGTGTAAAAAGGCATGGGCCTTATTTTAAGGTTTTTCATCATTCTGGTCCTGCTTTGTATAAAGCACTTAAGCCCACGCTGTATGTTAAATACATAGGCAGTACTATGAACTTAAATATCATTTCATTACATTTAAGCACATGCTTAAATGATTTGCTGGACTGAGGCCAGAATGCTTGCTGAATCAAACTGAAATACAGCTATGTCTGTTCTTCCCCCTTAAACAAACAAGCACTAAATGAAATACAATAAAATAACATTCCCAGAGAAATCTTGCAGCACAGAAAGAACCGCTGCATTGTTGCAATAGTAATTTGTCTAACGTATCTGCACTGTTCATACAAGTGTAGTGCAGTAGTAATTAGGTAAGCCTTACCATTTTATCCTCATGTTATACTGGGCATAGTTTTGTAGAGTAAAATGAAACTAAGTAAGAAAACAAAAACTGGAAATGTCATTCCAAATTGCTTGACTTTAAGTAATGATATTACAGTTTTTACAGCAGCAGTGGAACCTTGAAAAAGTCTGGATTCACTTCTCTCAATGCAGGGTGTGCAACACAGGGGTTGTAAAGTGAGACGCACCTCACAGAGCTACAGATGCTTCATCAAGGCTAGGGAGTCCATGTCTATTTCTGGTATAAACTGTAAAATGAGAATAATGCTAGTTATTAGGTATTACAAGGGAAATGTGTTGATTGTTCAAACATGCTGAAAAATATCCCATCTGTTTTCTATTCTAAGCACAGCCAATTCAGTATATTTTGATTTTTATTGTGCTTTGTTAATAGAAGCATTATACGTAATATATTGTCAAATGAGCTAGAGTAAGAGACTAGATAGACTACAAAAGAAGGAATAGCAATTGGACAATAACAAAAATATTAACAAATACCTGTGAACAAACTGGTGAAACAGCAGGCATATCTTTTACTTCACTGGATTATGTACCAGGACCTAAACAACAGTGGACTGTTTCTTTGGGGAGGGCAGTTTTATTTCTCTGCCTTAAATATGCAATGTAGTGCAGGGTTTACAAAAAATTTTTACATGTACATCCCCATAGCCAAGCAGCACAACATTTTTAGGGCCTCTCACACTAGGCTTTGGGCCTCTAGTAAATCTGTGATGCTCCACTGACTGCACTGGAGTTATGAGTACTCTTCTTTGGTATTTCAGACTGCTAAATGCTCCACAAAGCTTTCTGCTTCCTGCTGTGCTGAGGTCGGTAGGTAAGGCAGAAGGACCAAGTGACTTGTGGAGAGCTATTGAAGAACAAGGTATCGTGGCTTCAAAGTAGAAGCTTTTGGTTCCAAATCCTGTGCCCAAATCTTTCCTCTTCCTCTCTTGTTGTCTTTCTTTCCCAATTTTTTTTTTCTAAGAAACAAAACAGCTTTTGAAAACCTTCTTCAGACTATGACTCCTCCTCAGTTTTCCGCACTGAAGTTATGAGTTTACCAGTAGCCTCTTCAGTTGCTCAGCTGAGATGTGAAGCCCAGATGTATTAACATAGACAGTGCTGGATACAACAGTCTTGTTGTCTAGGTGCAAAGACCAGGATTGGGCGCCAGCAGAAAGGTCTATTTAATATGTTTTCAGAAATGCAAGATGTTTTTGTTTGTTTTGAACTTCTTAATCTCATTTCTTTTATCTTTCTCTTGGTAACGTTGTTATTGTACTAGAAATAATTAGACCTGCAAAAATTAAGAATGTAATTAGAAAAGTGAAGGAAGGAAAGACCAACTGAGCCTGTCCCAGTTCCCACCAAAGTCTACTGACTTTGCATTTGGATCTGTCGGATTATATATGAGCTAGCAAGTGAAAGAGGCCTAGGGCACAGACATTGTCAGTGGCCTACGATTGTCCCCACTGTTACACGGTCATCACATGTCCTAGCAGGGCTTTGACACAACCAGTGGTCAGGGACAGCTGGGGGTTAGCACAAGCCAGGATACACTCCCAATAAAGAGGCTGGATGTGGCTACCCTGTGCTAGGAGGTAAGGGGACTCAGCTGTATCAATGTAAAACAGCTATGCATCACTGTATATGATGTACCATGCCATGCTAGTTTGACTTAGGTCCAGAGACAGCCCACTGAGGTTATTGTAATAAATGTAACCAATAAATTTTCAGGCCCTAATGGACAAAGGGTCTTTCCACTACTTTCAGTTACTTTTACAGCAAGCAGACCCACCCAAATATAGATGTGTTCTAACAGAGATTTTGGTTTTAAACCAAGTAACTTACTTAATCGCAGCTTGTGTTCATGTGTGGTGCCACAAAGAGTTTTTCCAAGGTCAAAGTATCTCTTCTGCTGTCCCAGCTTTTGGTCCTTCACAGGTTCCAGCAGATATACAGAGCCAGGTATGAAATCCACACTCCAGTTTTGCCTCTCAGCTCTGTCTCTGGCTCCTGCATTGCTCCTGGACTCTCTTCCTCATTCTTTTTTATTCTTTTATGCAACAGGAATGCGGCCAGACAAGGCTGTAACATCTTACCTTCTTTCTTCCCTTTTTTTCAGAATTAGGTCTCAGATGCAAAATGCACATATAGTCAATGAATTACTTCCCCAGTTGAAATCTTCCCTGCTGTGACATGTATACGGTATCTCTTAAGTAGCACACTCTTTCCACACACAGTGAACTTTCTTCAGAACATTCCTAAGAGCATTACTACATTTTATAAATCATGATCATAATAAATATTAATTGCACATACATTATATAAAACTCGAAAGATCTAGCTCTCGTTTAGATTTTTATATGACTACGTATGACATATTACCGATAGAGATGACATACTTGGCATTTGGAGAGATTTTTCTTAATTACTTCCCCCATGCCTAGGTTAGGCTCTTGTCATCTTGCACACACACATACACACACTCCTGTGGAAAACGAGTAGACAATTCCATAGAGTCCTTTATCATCACAAAAGGACATTTGTCCTTTATGACACACAATTCCTTTAGTGACACTTGGTAATTCAATATAATTATACAAGGATATGGCTTTCTGCTGGGGAACAGATTCCCAAGAGGATCTGAGGAAAGCATGAATGTTTCTTGGTTGTGTGATAAGAACCAAGTGCTCCTAAAAGTTGTAAGATATTCCATGGAAGACTTGTACAACAAGAGACATTGGTCCCAAAGACCTAATTTTGTATGGAGAAAGGGCTGTGTTGTAAGAAACCGTTCTTTCTGAAGATTCTGTAGCTGACAGGGCAGGAGACTTGAATGTATTCCAGGGAAGTGCTGTTTTTTTGTATAAAGCTTCCCCAAAATTCAGACTTGCTGTGGGGCAAGTGGGGTTTGTTGTCTGGGTGCAACGACATAAGAAAGTACTTCAGCTTGGTAGGGAAATACTTCAGCAAATTAATATTGGACTTACTTGGAGAGGATGGGCTTTTTTATATGCGTATAAAGACGGTGGCTGTATTTTTCCAAGTTTATGACTGTGTCGACTCCTCTTATAAAGATTTCCTTGTTTGTGCACAGCTGTAGAGGTCTTACAAGTGGGAGGAATTATCTCTGCTGCAAGTGCTTGAGGGAGGCTGCCTTTGCTTTCCCCAGGTAAGCAACCTCAGGACAGTTCAGTTGACTTGTCAAGAGTTTTGAGGTGCATTAAAACCATGTCTTTTGTTGTTGTTGCCCCTGCAGACAAGGGCTACATTCAAAAACAGAGTCAAGCTGAAAGCTGGGAATTTGGGTATTAAATTGAGAGGTCTGGCCCCAGACGGGGACAGAAGCCCCTCTGTCTCCCAGAGGGATGAGGTACAAACCCAAGTCTAATCTCTGCCACATAGACCCAGGTCTAAAATTGCAATGAGAGGGAGAAACCCCAACAAATCCTCACTGAAATCCAACCCCTGTTACTTTAAGGCTGTGCTGTCCAGCCTTATTGTTAAACTTGCCCCTCCCTGGGTGGCCAGGGTGGCACAACCAAAGTGGAGCCTCAATACCTGGATGGAGAGGGGGAGCTGCCTGAAGGGGTCCTGGGGGCGGTAACACAGCCCGACGCCGTTTGGTGTATTTCAGGGGGTCCTCTTCTTGGGGGGTGCGCAGGCTGCCCCCAGGCTGGGCCCTCTCGCTCGGCAGGGCCCGTTCCCTCCATAGGGCCCTCTCCATACAGGCGGCCGGCTGGATTTCCAGTCCATTGTTCCCGCCGTTGCCGCGGAGACGGGAGCAGCTGCTGGATGACGGGCCTTGGCTCAGGCCCCAGCAGCTCGGCTGCCCCGGCCGGGCCCTGCGCGCCGCCAGCCGCCCTCCCTCCCTTTCTCCCTTTCTCCCTCCCTCCCTCCCACTGCTGGCGGTGGCACGCCAGACTGTGCGGGATAATGTTTACTAACATCGGCCACATGGCTCCCTTCCTACCACCGCTCTGCCCAAAATGTGTCAGTCCCGGTGGATTGCCAGGCACCCGGCCAACCTGCCTGCGACGTGCTGAAAAATCTGTCAGTGGGGGCCACCGCCCACCATCCCACCATCCCGCCATCCCACCTTCCCTCCATCCCACCTTCCCTCCATCCCACCTTACCGGGAAGGGCAGCAGGTGGATGTTGCTCCGCACACCCTCCTCACGGGCTACCACATACATGTATGTGCCCACATATGTGCATGACACCAGGTATGTGTTGTATAGACAACACTCCTACGCATACGTCTGCATGTTTAGGGCGGCTGGGCCCTGCTTTGGCCCACCTTGGTGGGGTGTACTGCAGGGTCCCTCCTGGCACAAGGGGTTTCCCCAGTGTCGGATTTAAGGCTGTGGACATCGCTGGCAGGGCTGGAGGCGGCGAGCGTCCCAGTGCTGACAATATTGTTTAATATGTACTTTTACTGGCATGTTGTTTCTCTAGCAAATTTACAGCAGGAGATTACTGCTGGAGCTGACCTTTTTTCCTTCAGCCAGGGTAATGAATGTTGCTATTTAAATGCTCTGCCTCCGCAGCCTGTGTGCTTTAGTTTTTAAAAGAGTAGCATAGTACCCAGGGGAAGCCTTTTGTTGCCTGGCTGTGAAACCTGAATACAACCTCTTCTATTGGAAGCTTGAGAGGCAGAAAATAAGGACTGAGAATAGATTTATAGGGTGTAACTTAGCCTAAATCATGTCACAGATATAGAAAGTATGGATCAGATCCTGAGCTGGTGTAAATCAGTATAATCCCATGGAGCAATGATGCTTACAGAAGTTGGCTCTTGCTTCTTAAAATGCAGACGAGCACTGTCCAACAGCGGCGAGTATTTTAAAGTAAGCAAAATGGCAGGGAAGATTCCTGATAGGCAGAGTGGAATCACTTCAGTCAAAATGTGCTGAATACAGGAGTGTCAGTAAAAATGCCCTGTAATCCTTAAACATATGCACCCACTTCAGTATCCATGTATTCCTTATTCTATATATTCCTTTGCAGTTTGAATGGGCAGCTCCAGGAATATAAGGCCTTCTAGTGTAAAATTGATATATTAACACAAAACCATGGAAAAGAGCTGTATCACCTAATTATCAGTAGCACGTCATGGAGCTCGTCCCAAGAAAGCCTACTTTTCAGAAATAGAGTCTTGCAAATGGGTAAAAAATCTAGAATAAGAAATCATAGAGTAAAATACAGATATTATTAAATTTCAGTCTTCAGTAAAATGTCTCATGAAAAAATAATATTATTCATCCCATCTCTCTATCCCTAAGCCGATAGAGATTTATAGTAAATTTTTGTAACTATAATAAATTAGAAACATTCCAAGAAAGAGTCAAAAGTCTGCAATAGCATCCTTTAAAAGTTTTAGGGTTTCTAGTAAGTGGTAATTAAACACTTTTGAAACATGACAGGAATAATAGGAGATAGCTGAAAAACTGAAAACCTGGAATAATTTCCACTGTCTATCCGCCCCACTTCCTTTATCTCTTATTGGGGGGAAACTAGTATTTCTTTAGTTGTGGATGTGCATTCAAATGATATTTTGAATGCAGTCACTTGTCTATCACCTTAGTCTGGTGGTACACACAGTACTCTCCAGTGGCCAGAGAGACCAGTAGACAAGATGATTCACACTTTGATCAAATGTAGGAAAATTCTGATGTGTCTATCCAAGGTTTCAAGATCCCACAAAAAATTCAAATCACATCTTTTTTTGCAATACAGTAAAATAAAACAATGTGTGTACATTTTGCAGGTGGGGTCCTAAATCCTTAAGATTACCAGAAGGTAATTTTCTGTGGTTTCTTCTAAATAACAGAGTAGTCATAGAATCATTTAGATTGGAAAGGACCTTTAAGATCACCTAGTCTAACCATTGACCTAACACTTCCAAGTTCACCACTAAGCCATGTCCCTGAGCACTGCATCTACATGTCTTTTAAATACCTCCGGGGATGGTGACCCCACTACTTCCCTGGGCAGCCTGTTCTGATGCTGCTTGACAAACCTTTTGGGAAATATTTTTTTCTTAATATACAATCTAAACCAAGTCCCTCTAATCCTTTCCTCTTGTCCTATCACTTGCTACATAGGAGAATAGACCAACCCCCACCTTGCCACAGCCTCCTTTCAGGTAGTTGTAGAGAGCTATAAGGTCTCCCTTCAGCCTTCTTTTCTCCAGACCAAACAACTTCAGTTGCCTCAGCCAGTCCTCATAAGACTTTTGCTCTAGACCCTTCATGAGCTTTGTTGTCCTTCTTTGGACACAGTCCAACACTTCAATGTCTTTTCTGTAGTAAGGGGCCCAAACCCTTTTGGTGAAGAAATCTTTCCTAATGTCCAGCCTAAACCTCCCCTACTGCAACTTGAGGCAATTTGTCCTGTCAAACAGTTCACAATCTTCTAATATAACAGTTATTGCAACGGCAGGACTATTGCTGAATGCAGGGGAGATGTTAGACACAGTTTACCAGCAGTGCTCCAGTATCTTAAGAAACCTCTGCAGTACCTCTGAGAAACTATTCCTAATGACACAGAAGAAAGTAGACAGTTTTAAGGAAATGCGGTCTTAGTTTGAGATTTTCTTGTTGGTTGGTTTTTGTTTTTTTCCCCCCTGCTTTTTGTTCTGTTGTTTAATAAACTCTGATCCCAGAAGAAGCTGAACAAATGATGGATGTATATGTTAAAGGAGCAGCCAGGAAGCTCTCAATATAATGTGCATGCCAGGAATATTGTCAAGCCCCCATTGACACAGGCTTTAATTCAGGGCATTTACAACCTAAATGACAGAAGATCAGTGTCATTTAATGACTTGAAAGTATTGGTGTTGAACTGGTAATGTACAAGGAAATGATGAAGCTGATAAAATTTCAGTCTGGTAAAGACAAATCCCAGAAAGCCTTTATCAAGTTTCCAAAAACCTCTGCCTTTCTAGAAAAGCAGCATGTTCTTTTGGTTTGGGGGCTTTTTGTTTGTTTTTTCTTTTTAGTCAAAACCTCTAAATGCTCCAATTAAAATAATGAGGTAAAATGAAGAAATGAGAAAAGTTTGCGTATTTTGAGTTAGACTCATAGAATACCAGGTTGGAAGGGACCTCAAGGATCATCTAGTCCAACCTTTCAAGGTGAAAATATAGTTTAAATTAGATGACCCAACACTGTCCAATATGTTCATTTCTTTTTAACGGAACATTGACATTCTCAATAAAAATCTTTGGTTTTGGTGAAAAAAATTCCCTATTTTCCTACTGATTCTCTTGCGTGAATGTCACCAGCAGGCCTGAAACCTGTGTATGTATTCATCAGCCAAATATCAAGTCAGGTTGGCTGCTGCTAACACAGTGCCTCTAATTCTAGTATGTTGGTTTCCCCATTTCTGATGCATGCTTTTGAGGTGTCAGCTAGCACAGCGCCACAGGAGCTGTGCTAATGGCCTTTGCCTGGCCCCTTCATATTTTGCCTTGCCACTATTCCTTGGTTTTCTTATTTATTCCCTGTCTCCATCTCTCACAGATCAAAGCTGCTTGAAGAACTGATGGGGAAAGTAGCCCAAAGTTTCTCATAAAGCAAGGAGGAAGAGCATGGCCACATGTACCGGAGTATCATGAGTAGCCTTGCAACTTTCCTGTTGGCCATTTTATATAAAGATTTCCAGATAGAATTAGGTATGTCTGCAGTTCTATTCAGCATTGAATAAAAGCAGATTTTATATTCCACTGTACACCTTGACATTGCTGCTTCATTTTCAAGGAAACCTTTAATTGCAGGATAAACATTTTTAAATTTCTATTGGAAAATTCAGTTTCTTCAGCAGCTGGAATCAGCAGTTTCATTGTAATAGCAATGATTTTGCCCATATGTAGCACCTCTTAAAATAATCAAGAATGTGGGTTTGGAGTAAAAAATTGTTAATATCATTGTTGGATTAAACTGTAAAAAATTCCTACTTCCTAACCTTTATTTCTTTCTCATCCACCAAAACCTAAATATTGAAAAAAACCAAACATTTACTTCAACATTGTAAATAAATGTCTCAAATTTTCATTTTCAAAGCTCTTATGCTAAATATAATTACATTTTTAAAATAAGAAAATAAAGCACACACAATATATAAGAAAACAATTTTGATAACTAAGGGAAAGATTTTTTATAACACAAGACAGAATCTGAGAAGGAATAGGATTCTCTTTTGTTTGTTTTGCCAGGAAAATGAACACATTTTACTCCATTCACAAGTCTGGCCACCGTACAGAAGCTCATTTTGCCCTTTTCTTACTTAGGATTTTCTGCTAGGTCTGGTCTCTTGACTAGAGATTTGGATTCACTGCGAGTCCTCCTATGAACTGTCTGAGTGACTCTGTGCAAGTGTCAATCCTGAAGTGGGGTTTGAGGCCAAATTTGCCATCCATCTGCGTTGCTTGTTTGCATAAACTACCTCAGTTCAGTTTTGGAACAATCCAGCTAACACTGCTGGCAGGCTGGTGGACACTCACCACCTTCTATCCCTTCCTCTTGCATGTGCCTCCTTCTGTTTCTGGGACTGGCTGTGATTTGGTACAGAAATGGTCGCAGTCTTTTAGATTGCTCTGTAGAATAGGATTGATAAAACTTCTCCCATCCACTTTTTGTCTCTCTAGGGAGGGCTGTGCAGCAAAGTATGTGGGATTATGGATTTCATAGCCATGGTGGTCTTAATCTTTAGTTACTAACAAAGAGTGGCAGTATGGGCTCTGGCATATCTTATTAACAAGAACATGGAAACATCAGTTGCTCAGTGGACATCAGTTGGCATGGCTGAAGTGGATCTTGGGAAGGCAAAGAAAACAGGAATCCCTGTCTAGCCTGTTAACCAGTCTTCACTCGCTTCCTTCTGCCATGTTCCTAGCCAGGAGCTTGAGCTCTTCTGTTTCAAAGCAGTGTTCCCTGCTGTCCTACTAAAACTCAGAGCAACAACTCTCTCTCTGGTTGCTAGTATTAAAGTAGAAATCATGACATGGTGTCTTCACTGCTACTCTTAATTGCAGTAGGTAGGTCCGGACCGCGACAGTAGGCCAAAACTAAACAGTACACGAGATATAACCATGCTTCCTCCATTTATTATGCAGCCGTATCCTTCATGCTGTAGCTCTCCAAGCTGTAGACTGTTGAATGCACAACAGCTTGGCTAAGGATGTCAAGGTTTTAACACTAGGAACTAATTTCAGCACCCACTCAGTGTGCTGCTATATACCTAGTTAGGAGAACATTTTCCAACTGGACTTGCTTAACCATGAACTAATTTAGATATTTAATTTGAGAAAAAAGAACATGAAAGGTGCAGCTTCAGACTTTAAATTACATCTAGATATAAAAGGGGTTTCTACACTGAAGTAAAAAGAAAAAGAAATTCAGAAATATTATGCAAAATGGTGCTAAGGAAACACAATACAATAGCTTGATTTTTTTTTTAATGATACCTATATTATGAGATAAAATATTCCAAACAGAGACCAACATAATGTGCAGATCTGGGAGGCATTGTATTCTTTGTGTTAATAGAAAGAAACCAGCACAGGGAAAAAGCTTTCATGGTAATTTGTGAAAAAATGTAAGTTAACTAACCTTGAAGCAGAACCTTTAAAAAAATCTTCTCTTTAATGCTGCTCCTTAGAGCAAACACTTCTATCTGAATACAAAACAAAACAAACCCAAATCAAACCAAAACAAAAAAGACAGAAGATGGATTCATAATGTTTTTGTTTTGAATGGAGCCAAAACCCGCACAGCTACTTTTTAACAGTATCAGAGTAAACACTTCATATATATAAAAAAAGGTTAAAATAATCCCAGTATGTATTTGGAGCCTGAACAGTTGATCTATGCTACTTAGAGGAGTTCAACTGTAAAGTGAACTTTTATAACAGCCATTAGAAAATAAATTGCTGCAGTTCTTTTTTTCTATGCTGGAGAAAAAAAATCTCAGATTTTTATTTTTTTTCTTTTTTCTCTGATAGGTGTTTTGCAAGTTGGGGATCAGTTTTAGAGGTGTAGGAAGAGTGCTGCTAGCCTCTGCAAAAGTCCTGCTTTGTTGGGGCTGGACAGTCATACAATAACTTGGCCTTGAAGAGCATAATATAGAGCAAGGCTGCTGTAGGAGCTGAGCAGGCACCAGATGATAACCCCTATTTCATATTCTGGTTCTGTGTCCATGCTCCATGAGGGCTTAGCTGTAATGGGCTCTTTTGCTGGAAGAGTTTATGTCCCACACCTGCACTGGCTCCAGGAGTCAAGCTGCTCCGTGCCTCTTCTCTGCTACCGGAGTGACAGAAGGAATAGACGTTAATATATGCCTCCTCCCATATACTCCAGTATTGTCAGGCAGTTGTGTAACAGAGCTTCTTAGGCTTGATAGGCCTTTTATGATCTCATTGCACAAAACTACTGAGATCTCGCTTTATAGAATTTATTATCCTCTCATGGACCTTGTTAAAAGATTTGTGTAATTTCTATTCTATTCTATTCTATTCTGTTCTATTCTATTCTATTCTATTCTATTCTTTCATATGCCATGGCTATCAGTGATGTCTGTTGCTTATTTTACTGTAACATTGTTCCTTGCACAAAGCAAAGAGGGACATTTTCATTTCTTACCCTTCCTTTTAAAAAAGTGAAATGAATAAAAGAGGGTGTCCAAGGTAGTCTTACCAAGACTACAAGAACTTTGGATATGACTGAGCTCAAAAATTCATCTTATGACACCAGATTTAGTCTTGACACATGGATAAAGGTGTATTTCATAATAGCTACAACAACAGCAATTATCATATGTATTATAAAATGATCTAATATTATTTTTACTTTGGAAGGCAGGCAGACTGCTTCTTTGAAGCCAATTTCACTCCCTTTCACTTTGCACAGAACTAGTAAAACCACCAGATGTGGAGTTTATGTTGGTTTGGGGTGGGTTTTTTGTTTACATGGTTTCATTTTTTTGCTTCTAGCATAAAACTTCCTGCAGAAACTTCTGAAGGAATATTTCTTCTTTGAAGGCAGGCATTTGAAATCCTGATGTAAGCGTAACAGGTGAGCCAATGCTTGTAAGCACCGGGTTTCTTAAGAGAAGCTTCTTCATCAGTATTTGAGTCTCTGGTGAATAGCTCACTGCAGCTCTGTTTATATAGACATATGGTGTGAAGAACACTAATACAGTTGTCTGTGCACAACTGTAACAAACAATCTGCTTATTGTGTATTTTTTTAGGCAACACTTCATGCTGTCTAACAGGTGGCCCTAAGTTACAATAGACACACTGTCGGGGCAGAACAAACCCCATTTACACAAGAGCCTTGACTGGAGATAGTGACTAAGACAGCCTGCAAAATCAACCTTAGAACATGATTGTTTAAAACACTGTAAATGCCACAAACCTCCAATGAATATGAGCCTTGGCTTTTACATCCTTCTGTTGCCCTCAATCTATCTCAAGGCCAGTAGAGTTAATTCCTCCCAATGAATGAATGCCAAGCAACATTTTTTAAACCCTCGCATAAGTCTCAAGTTTATGGGTATAATACAGTATGATTTATGTAAAAATTGAAGCAATTTTTGTTTTAACTAGTCCATCAAGTTTCATTACAGGTTTTCGGTTTGTTAGGACTATGTTTTTACCTGTAATATCAGAGCTTTTAAATGTGTTGCACGCTATACCTATTTAGGAGCGTATGGCGACACAAGGTTTGCTCATGTTCACTGCAAAGGGGGTAAGGCGAATCATTCTGTTTTTTCTCTAAAGATAAACTTATATTGCATTCCTCATTTCATTCTCCTTTGTCATCTTTTTCCTAGAAAATTCCTCACTGTTCACTGTTTTTGGTTAATTCTTAGATATGCAAGTCTTGGATAATTATGCTTTCACTTGTTCTGCAGGAAGTTGGTGTTTGTGATTGTGGGTTTGGTGTTTGTTCAGGGGGTTTCATTATTTATTTATTTATTTATTCAGTGGAATTCCCCTGGCAGAGAGGGAGATTCCCAGGACGGTACTTCTTTAAAGTTTTTGGAGCTCTGTTTTTGACACAATACTTGATGCAGCTTAAATGGCAGTGGGAAGGAAATGGATAGTCTTATAAGCCTTGTAAGGGTGGAGCACAGATGATAATATCTACATAGTAAAATGGGGAGTAATTTACATAACATGCAGAAAAGTGCCACTCTTCTCAGACTGTGATTTATTTCAGTTAACTTCAGTTATATGTATGTTCCAAAACAAGTCTTCTAGGGTCTCCCAGAAGTTAATGATGAGAGGTGGGCACTCCTGGAAGGCAATTAATCTCATACCAAGGCAGACATCTAAGAGAGCTGTGAGAAATCTGTTCTGAGATGCCCATCTCTCTTTGACAAAAGGGAAATCTGAGGTGAATAACACCTAACTTCTCGGTGGTTACAGTAAGATGAGACAAATCCCACCCATGTCAACTGGATGTGTGAAAGCAATAATGAGCTTTTACATAAGCATATTTCTGAGATGGTGTCTTCCCTCCAAAGGTGCTTTCCTTTGGTTCTGCAAGGCGCTGAGTGCTTTCTGAATTACTTGAGTTGAGCAAGACTTGACAGTGCTATTTCATGAAAGAAATGAAGCATCATGATAGCTTGGATCAAAAATTATTCAATCAAGATTTGGATGGGTTTCACATTTTTTATGAGATACTGGCTTTTAACTTATGATGATCAGTTTCAAAGGTTACTTGCCCAGATAAGTGTTCCCATTATTTTTTCCTGCACTTTTTTTATCTCGCTCCCATCCCTTTTGCAAAGTGTGGGACCATTTTGAAGCACACACATATTTTCTCATTAGAAAATATCTGAATGAGATTAGATAGAGCCTAAACCAAACCTCACAAAGTCAATGGAAAAATTCCAATGGTTTCAGTGGTATTTGGGTGAGGCTACTACTACACTAATTCATGAGGATGCCTTGCTAAATTTAAAAGAAGAGCTACCTTAGACATTATGTCTGGAGCACTTCAAATAATTTGCTGGGAAAGTCTGAAGAAACCTAACTCAGTTGAATAGTGTTGTACACATGCACATCTCACAGAATTAGGGCAGAGAATGAGTTAAATCTTCATTAATGATCAGGTCTTGAACTCTTATGAACTACAGATAATTTAGGAATAGAATTTTGCAGTCAAACCTAAGGGTCAAGACTTCATTTGCCTTATTGTACTGACTCAGTTTTTTGAGTTGGTCACCATAAAACATATATAAGATAATGAACTGAAATGGGAAATGAAACCATAAAAAGGAATATTTTCACATTATGGGTTTGTGTATGTAAGCTTGTGTGACTGAAAAAATGTATTTCCTAGAACCTGGAGACTTTCTAAATACCAGTATTGTTGCGTGGGGTAAGATCTAAGAATCAAGTCCAGGATCCTATCTTCAGCAATGGCCAGTGTCAGATGAAGATACAAAGAAACACTGCCTAAATAGTCTATCTTTTCCTGGCTTCCAACAGGCAGGATTCCAAGTGTGAAATTAAATGGCCCCTTCCAAATTTTTGTTATCAATATATATATATATAAATGAATAAAGCTATATCCATATATAAAGATGTATCTATATATGGCTATATTGAGTTGGCTGTATTCAAATAATTCTGGTGTCACCGATACCTAACACGTAAAATACTGTTTGATTTCCTTATGTTGTGAAAGGAAAATAAATAAATGCATGTAAAGATCAGTCCTTATTCCATTCTTGTTGGTAATATCTCTATGAACCAGTGAACTAACAGGAGCCAGAGCTGATACTGAAACTCAATAATTTATTCTGCTGAAAAACATTCTCTGGCACAACTTTGATCAAGGACAATTAACAGTTTCCCAGACAATTCCCAGGCAAAGTTCAGGAGTTTGAACAGGCCAGGGACCACTCCCTATAAGAAGTTTGGATGAGGCCATCTTGTTTTGGGAACTAAGAATGTTCCTGAGCACTCAAGTAAGTGCCTAGGTGCCCTGCTATCCACTGGAGAGAAGCAGATGCCTTTTGAGTCTTCCAAAGGAGACTGTCTGACTGCTTTTTTATTAACTTCTAGAGAATCATACTCAGATAACAATGGTGAGCACTGGTCCTTAGTGAATACAGTTCTGTGCTCTGTAAAATCACTTTGCCCTCTTACCACTGAAAAGAAAATAAATGGAAACAGAAATAAAATTCTTCCTGCTGTAATTTCTGACAGCTGCATAAGACAATTGTTATGGGGAGGGAGAATTAACAGTAAACTCAGAAAGTTTTCAGTTGGTGTAAGCTCAATGTCTCTGCTGTATGTTTGAGGAAGAATGATGCACCTGAGGCACTTCAGAGTCTGGACATCTGCTTTACAGTATGTTACATTCATAATAGCTCACTCTAGCAGGGGTCACAAGCTCCTCAATTCCTTATGGTGCCTTAGGGCTGTCATTTGTAAAATTATTCAACTAAATTCCATTTAAATATTACTCCAAAAGGCCGTTTTATAAAGGTGGGTATGTTTGTGTGTGTGTGTACATATGTGTGTATACTTATTGACTTAAGTCTTCTGTTTACTAGTTCTAAAATACAATCAAAATAACTTTTATTCCAAAAGTAATGACAAGTAATTCTCTGACTAAGAAAGCCAGTGTCAGCAGTTACTGTCCTGTCTGCCCCAGAGGCAACCTTCTGCCTTTAAGAATGAACTGGACTGCAATAAAATCAGCACTTTCTTTCTGCAGGATGGATATCTTCCTTCTGTAGGCTTTACACTACTGCCTGATGTCCTTAAAATAAATTTTGCATTCTAAAATACATGCTTTAATTTAGCTTCTGGAAAAGTTTTTTGTCTATACATGGGAAATCAAAGCAATTGTTCAAGTTATTGTACAATATATCTCAGTGTAGAAGGTAGGCTGAATCTATGCATCTCCTTTCAGTCTAATTGCAAAATATCTTCATTTTTTTCTCTCTTCTCAACCTTTACTATAATTGACATAACTGGAATATCGCCCCAGTGTTTTCAAGGCCATGTCATTTTCCATAGTCAGACAGGAATTGTGGAAGATAAATTAACAGGTTTAACCTGTACTGTAAGAGCCATGTACATTGTGGAGGGATAGAAGTAACAGAAAGATGGGTACTGTGTCTTTGCATTGTCTCCAACCCTTCATTTGCTAGACTGCATGTCTCTTCAGAAAGGCAGTAAGAAACATACATCAATGATATCAACCACATTGAGTGACAATTAAAATACATATGATACAAGGTTAAGAGTGTTGCTGAATGGGGGATTTGAAGGTATCCACACAGCTGTGGGGTTTTATCACTTAAGATATAGTAGTATGCCCTGCACTGGCTGATACTGATAGGTATTATACTTCCTTGACCCTTCCAAAGGCCAGTCCAGTTAAGAGTGACTTCTTCCAGCTCAGGTGGGTTTTGCATGGGTAGACTGTGTCTGTGGTTTTACTAGTCCAACAACAATTGTTCCTACTCTTTTTTGGGGATGCATCATTATTATTTTCTGTGTCTGGGTACAATATCATCAGCCTATGTTTCACTTTGTCTATTGTCCCTTAATTTTATTTCTCTCCTTGCATGTTTTTATCTCTATTGGGTTTTGGTGATTTTTTGTTTGTTTGTTTTGTTTGGTGAGGGCTTTTCTGAACGTGTATGTTTTTTCTTTGATTTGTTTTACTATTTTTGAAACGTAATATTTTTTATTTTTTCTTAATTTTTTTTCTTTTTGTTCTATTTTCCTTCTTTTTTCTCCCCATCCTTTTTCCTGTTTTATGTGCTTGACTCCATTTCCATATATTTTTCCTATATCTTTACTCTAAAAAGGCCACCTAAGGTTGCACTGCCGTGGTACAGTCTCCTTGGTTTACTTTGGAATGAGACAATATTTTCCCTGTGCTCTGAGGTCTGTGGTTCAAACGCTCTCTCTTTTGCTCACCTAATGGGGTGAGAACCGCTCTATCCATAGCAGACTATTTCTCCCTTGAGTATTATGCTTCTGTGTGATCTTCTGAGAAGTCTAACACTGGATGTAGTCAAAGCAAATGATAGCATTTATTAAAAATGATTTAAATGGCAGAAATCATGTACCATGGAAATATGCTATAAAAATGAAACATAGAGAAAAAGGCTCTTTTAAGATGTTGCTTGTAGTCCTGGAAACATGGTTACTGAGGAAGATGATATAAGCCATAGAAACACCCATTCTTAGAAATCACAGCTGGCCGCCTACCTCAGGAGCTGAAAGAGTTAGAAGTAGACCAAGAACAACTTTCCAGATCCTTGTCCTTCCAGCTATTTATTTCCATAGCAATAATTCCCTCTTCTGTTTTACTGGGCTCACTATTCCTGGCTCATATTCATCTTATCAATAATCTATGTCCTCTTTTAGCATCTAGACATTTTATATACACTTTATTGATTTCTTGCTTTCTTTAGTACCTAATTTCAGGCAGAAACCACTCCTGCCTTTAGTATTCACAAGTAGATGTTATGAGCCAACATTTCTCTTTTCCGCCCATGCTGTGCAGCACCCTGAGCAGCAGTGGTTCATTTGATGGCTCTCTACACCCCAGAGCCAGCTGCAATTTGATTGCTCTGTGTGTTACCTGATTGTTGGACACCTTGTGATCCTTTGTGATCATAGACACTTTATCAAAAACGTGGCAGTCAGGTTAAGCCTCCACATAAGTACATAGGAGCTAAACATAGTAGGTATTCCAGAAACATGAATTTAGTAGGAGGGTATCCTTTTTTCACCCTTGTGAGAAAGGTAAAATCGCAACCTCTGTAAGAGACTGAATTAATACATAGCTATTTGTTGGCAATTTTTAATGGAAGTTATTACTTACTGCTGTACAGTCTCCTCTTTTTCTCCTCTCTTCTTTTTCAAAACATTCACTAGATTCCACCCCCCCCCCCTTTTTTTTTTGTTAAATACCTTGATAGGCTACTGGTAATCTACCACTAATCCTTTCTCCTCAGTACATGCATAAAGAAATAAAAGATGCCAGTTTGTGGCTTAGCTGCATTCAGGAAAACTTCCGTATTGCTGCCAAGAACTGCCATCTGCCACCTACAAGCGCAGGTGCCAGGGAGTCTCCTCTGCACACAAAGCATAATAATATAACACAAAGGACCAATGTGCACTAATAATTGCTAAACACACAGAAAGAGGGGCCAGAACATTTTTATGAAAGTTTACTTAGTCTGTGGAGATTTGCATACAGATGGCTAGGTCAGGGTGCTGTGTATGCCGCCTGGGCCACTGTGGGGTAGGGCTGCCTTCAAGCAGCCTTTATAAGCACACACGGCTTTTACTATAGCATAGTGTTGTGGAGAGACCTCATTCTGCACACACTGAATAGTCATTCAAGTAGCTTGCTTTGAAATGAGAAAAGACCTTGGATAGGGGGGAAAAAAAGCAAATTCTTTTCTTTGTGAGACAGAGGAGGAGTGTTGGGAAAGAGGCCAGAGGACTTAAAGAATGTGGGTTAGCAACCAGGAATTAGAGGAAAGTTTCTGTGGAGACACACAATTAGATATGTGGCATTCACCCCTCTCCTTCTAGTGGGCAACAAGAGCAAGCACATTTCAAAGGGTTCATCATCTGCATGAAACAAGGATAGGGGGAAGAAAAAGCATCCTAATTTTTAAAGTATAAAGAAAAGTGTAACTGTCTTAAAATAAAACAAACTCAAAGGTTAAGCAGCAAGAAATTTCCCTTCAACTAAGAGCATGAAGACAAACCCTGAATTTAGTGCATTTCCTTTGTGTATGTGTGCATCTGAAAGTATACATATATGTGTGCATACATACACATGTGTAAGTGCCTTCTAATATATTCAGATACTTTAAATTTGAAAATATTGTTATAAGAGTTTTTCATGAATTTATGGAATTTTTTTTTTTTTTTAAGATAACTTCTGGGACTTCCTGACCACAAAATCCAGGAAGATGCCACCTTGTATAGAATACTTATGGCAGGTGTCAATATTTAGGTACTTCTATAGTAGGTACCTTTACAAACATCCCATGTGACTAAAGGGTGATATTCAAAGCTGCTCATCTTTTATGGATTTTCAAGCATCTACCATTTTGGTTTTGAAACAGTTTGCTGTCCTAGGTGTATGGTTCAGTTTTTTCCTTTCTGTTTGTACCCTGGTGATTTCATCAACACCTGTGAATCAATTCCTGATTCTGAAAGAAAAGAGGATTAGTTGTCTGGGCCATTCACTGTCTCAATGAAAAAAATAATAAAAATAATCTATTCATTGTCTTCTTGACCCTTACCAGAGAGTCTTGAGGAAAATATAATTATTGTACCCATCTTATTTCACTGCATCTTTAAATTTTTTGTTTCTATAGATCATTTTAGAGAATAGTAATACAGCTTCAAGGGATACCACAATTAGCTCTGTGTGTCTAGAGTAGAAAATCACATTAACTTACATTTTCAAACCTCTGTATGGATTTGAGTACTTTGCAATCAAAGGATTCAAAACCCTTGCAAAAGCTCTGTGAGGTAAAAATATATAAAAAATTATTTGGAGGAAAAGAGCAACTGATAGGTTTGCCCAAGGTCACCAAGGAAGTCTAAGAGGTAAGAATTGAATCCCAGTTCCCTCAGTACCAAGGCAATTCTGTATCCATTATCATTCATCCTACTTTGAGAGTGCTAATTGATTTTGACTGCTTAGTATGAGCTCTTTAAAGGGGCCTGATTTTCAGGGCTGTTTGTCTCCTGCAGAATGTGGGGCTGAGGTCTGGAGCAGGATGAAAAGGGCAGCAGCAGAGAGGCTTTTCCAGAGTCTTGATTATTGCAGGGGTGTTTGCTTCCTGCCTCTTCTTGTGCTCACCTTGTGGCTACATAGTGCGCATTTCTTTAGCCTTTACACTGCAACAGCTTCTCCTGGGGCAAAGCATAGAGGTTGGAGTGATCGCTTCCTCCACTATGCTTTCAGTAGCCAGGGGCCTGAGATTTGCATTGCTGCCCCTAATACTGTTTTTGTCACAAGCGTTACATCCTTTGGGCTTCCAAAGGCAAGCAGTAGTGAAAACTGTATTCATATGTGGGACTGCAGGAAGGAGGGAGAGATTTTCTGTCTTAAGCACTCAGATTTTGTGTGCCACACCAAGGATTGGTTATTGTGTTATCATGTCCATCCTTTGAAATCAGTAAATCTTCTATCACTTACATAAAATTGCAACTTTAAAAGGCAAAATAAACCTGAAATATTTACATGCACTAAATCCACCAACACTTTAATATTCTTACTTGCCTGGTGTAAGGGATTTTCATTTGACCAGCACTCATGATATTGTGCTTTCTTAAGCCATTGTGCCTGCACAGCAAATCATATCGTCCTTTCCCAAAGCAAACCTCCACCTTTCCCCTCTCAGCACAGGAATTCCCCTTTCATGACACTTCATGTTCAATTAGGGTGTAGAGGTAGATCCAGCATACAGAAGGTAACCAAGTGGGAGGTCTCCTATAACTCAGCAGCAGTCTGCAGCTGCTCACCAGGTATGTTCTAGCAACTGATTTAGGATCTAACCCAGTGGATGCCAAGCTGGAGCCTGAGTTACACATTTAATCTTTTCTTTGAACATGTTGTTCGTTTTGTATAGGACTACATTATAAATCCTGGCTAGAACAAGGATGGATACAACTGCAGAGATCTTTTGGGGAGCCATATACTTAAGTGACAGCATGACTATGGGAGGGCAAAATAGTATCTCTTTTCTTAAATGCAGGATTTATAATGCATTTCATAAGCCTTCTGGGGAAATTAGGAAAAAAATAATAAGTTAGCAATGGATAGAATCCAGGTTCCTAAATACCAAACACTGCAACATTTCCATATAAATTATCCCTTCAGGAGCTGGGTTTATGCTTTGAATGCCTTCTTGGTCTATGAGGTCTGAAATTATGCCAGTCTGAGAGAGTTCCAGATGTTTTCCATATAGGCTTCTTTCCAAAATCTTTCAGAGCAATCACAGGATCTCCAAAAATGTCCTAACCACTGTCCTCCTGAGCAGAAAGAGGACAGTGATTAGGAGGAGTGTCCTCCTGGGCACTCCACTATAACAGTACTTCTGAGTTGCTTTGGTCCACTGCAATGTCATTATTAAATATCGCAGAGCTAATGTGGAAACTGTTTTAAAGCAAATGCTTATCACAAGTGGTTAAATGCCGTAAAAATTTAAAGACTCAGTTCCCCCCCAGATTTTATGCCACTGGTAAAATCTAGAATCAGTAGCTAAACTTTGAGGCTTACAGCTTAGAAATTAAATTACTGAAATCAAAATTAAATTAAATGAAAGCTTCTGTTCAATGTCTGTAAATAAGACCTTGACCTCACTCAAAGCAGTAAGGTGGTCACTGACAGCTACAGTGTTAGAATTTCTACTTCTGTGCTCAGTTCTCTTTCTCTAAAGCAGAAATAATATATTTTTTTACTTCAGGACAGAGGCATCAACATTTATGAGATATTCTTTTACAGCTCAGTGCTCGCTCTCTTAGCTTCTTTGGAAAAATGCCTGCTTTCTTTTTCTGGTTTAATGTAGGAAGACGATGGTGATTCTTAGTGTGTATGTACACTTCCCTGTTCAGAGCATCTTTTGATGTCATCTGTTGATGTTGAATTTGATGTAATCCTCCCAATGGAAGCATATTGTAAAACCAAATTTTCTTGGAGACGACTTGCGCTGAGTTCATAAAATATTCTAGAATTCATAAAGATATATATTTAAAGTATACATACCTGCTTCTTAAAATGCAGTTAGTATGAAATGTTTAACAAATACAGGAGAAAGCTTTATTTCTCTCACTTCTCTTACATCCTAAGAAAACTGTGTTACAGATAGTTTTCCTTCAAACTTCCATTTTGCTTTGTAAACCTGTAATTCTCAAAGACAAGTTAACTTGAGAAATGCCAATTGAAACACATATGTATAATACGTCGGCCCATACAAGTATAAAGGTATTTATTTGGAAGATAATTCTGACAAGGAGCCTTAAAAAAATCCCATGGGCACATGACCACTAACAGGCACTACTTGTATGTGAACATGTAGAGAACTGAAGGCAATGGGTAGGTAGAATAGATCTGTCTTTTGAATTAAATATCTAGACTGCCTTTAAATAGCAATCACTTCTAGATGAAAGGCAAAGGTCTGTTGGGGTTCTAAGAATACAGGTTCAGAGTAATCTGAATGCATTATTACCCTCTGATAAATCATACTCCTGTTATGAAAAATTTATTATTTGGTACTTTTGAGTTACAAACATGACCGGGAAAACACCTTTCTTTCTTGCAGTAGACAAGCACAGATGCAGTTGTCTGCAAAATATGCAGAAAACATATGCTGAATAACATCTGGGAGATAAAAAGATTTAAATATGGCACATTTCTTTTTCAGCTGTCTTAAAAATATAAAAATGAGTTTATCAACCAAGTGATAACAAAACCATGTTAGATTTGTTTAGAGTTTTCAAATTGCCATGTCAAAGGGTTGTTTTTTAATTAGAAAGCCAAAGATCAGAACCAGATCTCTTGGACCTGGATCTTTAACTGATAGACAGGATTTTCTGAAGGAGAACAGGTGACTTGGAGATGTAGAGAGAATGAGGTTCTAGGTCATTCACAGAAATATTAAGCAATTATATGAGGTTTCAGGATCACAAGTTACCAGAAAACAAGAAGACAGTGGAGGAAGGACTGCAGAGCTCCCAGTCTT
Source organism: Coracias cyanogaster (assembly GCA_033124195.1). Lineage (NCBI taxonomy): Eukaryota > Metazoa > Chordata > Aves > Coraciiformes > Coraciidae > Coracias > Coracias cyanogaster. Next base: position 13,201 of record JAVSBS010028033.1, on the reverse strand, counting down.
ATACTGAACAGTGTCCAGGTTTTTACATCTAAATCTGCTCCTTCTTTTCCTGGGCAACTGGTTCGAATTTGAAACACCTTCCAAATAACTAAGGAGGAAATGCAATACTTAGAGGTGACCAAAAATTTCTTTTAATGCCTTGGTTGCACTAATTTTCCTTAGCTGTGGGCGTTAGAAGGAGAACTGAAGATTATACTGGGGCAATTTCTTTATATAAGATAATTAAAGCAACTCTAAAGAGGCAGAGTAACATGGAAAATTTTGGTAGCCATAGGCATGTCATTTAGGACCACACTTTTAAACCCTTTGCCTAAATATAAATTGAGGTGCCTAATTCTGGAAAGTGAAGTTTTTAATGCTACCTTCTCTGTTGTCCTGCAAAAAGAGCAGACCATCGTGTGGGTCCACCTCTCATACCTCAGAAGTAAAAAAGACCAAAGAAGTATGATCTGTTGATACGGTAGAACACTACATTCATTTGTAAAAACACACCTTCTTAGTCCTCCTCTTTTCTATTATGGCACCGTATTTGCAGTCATACATTTTAAATATTATGGAATGAGAACAGCAAAAGGGGACTAGTTACCTGACAAAATAAGCTAGGTAACTTCTTTCAAAATCTGAGACAAACTTTAAAATCTGAAGCCATTAAACAGCTTTTCCATTGACTGCAGTGGGTATTTGATCAGGCATTTATGTTATAGGAGAAATTAGTATCATCCTTAAGAAAACACATTCCATGGATTTGTTTTCTTGTAGTGGATGCACCTTTTCTTCTCAAATTACAAAGAGCTTGTCATTAATTATTTTTTCTGCTTCATATAGACAATGTCTACCTGCAAAGGTAACTAAAAGTATAGCCATGGAGACGCCAATTTTATGGTAATTAAAAAACAAAATGAAGCAGCTTTGCTAATCAGCAAACCCTTTGATCTGGTTAACCCTAAAGGTCAAAATACCCTGACCCCATCAATGCTCTTGCTCTAATGTTGCCCTGCTTGGATCATTTCTCCCATTGTTTTATTCATCCCATATTAACTTCAAAACGAAGCTGCAGTGATTCCTGTGTACCTAGCAAATCTTCCTGATCTTACAATGAGGTGAAGGCCCATTGTTTCACTCCAAATCAGTTACCATTGTGCCCATTCAGCAAAATTGTCCATTTCCCCAGTCTAATGACTACATCCTATTCGAGGCTGTAAGCATTTTGTCATTCTGACCGCAGAAGCTATTTAAGCCCTTTGATCTTACCTGTTATAGCCCTACTCTTCAGCTGCTGAGCTGACAAAATAGGCACTGTTTTAGCTACTAGTGTATTCCCATTTGCAAGACAGATGTGAATGGAATAACATGAATGTGTTGAAAGAAATGCCTCAAATCTTTAGTTTTACGGTAATATGTGTTACTTGTGGGGAGCTGCCTTTTTGAAACACGCTGCCAAGGAGGTTATCATTTCCCCTTGATTTCAATGAGATTTTTAGCTTTCATTTCAGTGGGACCAGAACTGAGCCAAATCCTTCAGTGCTTTCAGAAATGACATTCTCATTTTTAAAGGCTTTCATAAGGATTCATGCCTTTTAAGCAGTGTTTTCCAGAGGGAAGAAGGATGAGATGAGCCAGAGCTCATCCTCAGCATCCTTCAGAAACTGGAGAATTTGCAACAGAAGTGGGTAACTCTGGTCCCCTCCCCTCTGCCATTTACAGCATCCACAAGTTAAATGGAACAAGAGCGATTGCTTAGTGAAGATTTTTCTGGTGGTAGTGGATTAAAACATGAGAACAAGGCACCTCTGGCTTGTAGATCTTGAATGTACAAGGTAGGAAAAGTGTGATAAAGGACACTACAAACCCGTGTCACAATGTGTAATTAGTAAAATAATATGAATAATTATGAACATTTGAAAATGACTATAAAATGATGTATTTTATTATTTGGGATGGGTGACTTTCAAAATATTATTGTTTAAAACCAATAATGCTGTTCAAAACTGGTTTTTTTTCACCCCTATAGTTGACTTTTCCCAAGCTAGACTTTTACTTCTTCCTAGGTTGCAGCAGATCTGTAAAAAGATTGTCATATCTCACAATTTTGTACAGACTGTTTTTTTCCAAAGGCATGAACTCACATCACAGTATGGTACTGCAGAAGAATAAATTAATTTCTGATGGAAGAGATTGTCTCTCTCTTCAAGCCAAGCATATTTGTCCTTTTTTTCCTTGTAACATAGTTTTCTGTTTAGAAAAATTCCCCTTGCAGATCAGACTGGGAGAGTGTTCCTAGTGGGTGTGTCATTTTTCTGCTGGACGTTTTCTTCCTGAAGTAGAAATATACCTTTAAAAAGTGGCAATGTAAGGACTAAACAGTGTATTGCAGAATTATCAAATGCCTTTGGCACAGCGGAACCTGTTGACCACATAGTTTTGTCAGGAAAATATTCAACTGCTAAACTTCACATGCATGAGGAGCTCCAGTGTCAGCCTAGATAGATATGGTGCATGATTCAGAAAGCAGCGTAGTGACATAAAGGACCCGGAATTACAATTCCTGTGAAACTCCTTGGTAGTCCATAAAAACTCATAAAATAATGCCAACTCAATTTTAAAAAAAATCTGTATTTCCAGATAATAACTAATGCCACTGGAGAAAGGACAACCTAAAATGATGAGCCATTTTTTCAAGTTTTAAGGCAAGTGTTTGTGTTTTTTCTCCAGAAGAAAGCTCCGGAAATCAGCAATGTAAGAGCTACCCATGTGTTTCAGGATTTTCTAATGTACTTTGTTCCCTGATTTCTGATCAAAAGTTCTATTGATATACACTAACTTCCTCAGCAAAGGGCTTCGCTTTGTTATTACACTTTTGAGAGGAAAGGTTTTATAATATATACAAGTTATAATAATAAGAGAAAGCTAATGTAACCTGTCTGTTTGTTAGACAGTTGAATAATTCATGGCTTTACTTATTCCCAGAAAACATTACCAAGACTCTCAATCTAACCTACTTTGCTGCTGTGACTACAATATTGAGAACTAGTAATCAAACCTGTATTTTATGCTTAAAATGGCTTTAATTCTTAGGTGCTTTTATAAGAAATAATTAACTTATGCTGGAGGACCACACCGGGGGGGGGGGGGGGGGGAGGGGTGGGCAGAACTAGAGGATTGATCACCTGAGGGGGCTCAATCTTCTTTTCAAAATATATTTTTCAAAATATATTTTGAAAAGGGATCTATTTTTAACATTTGTTGGCCAATAGCCCTGTACAACCATTTACCTTATACCTTTCTGGTAAAAGTGTGGCAAATCTTTTGCCTATTTTAATGGTGATTGTAAGGCTTGAATTAATAACAGGCCGTAGTCCAGAATCTTAACCTGTAGCTATGACTGCTAATACAGAATCAGGTGGAGAGAAATGAAAGCTGCTGCATATTCTGCTTCCTATGCAAAGTAGCTCAGCAAGTAATATGAATCGGAAAAGCAGGGGAACAAAATGTGAACCATGCTAGAGAACATGGAAGAACAAGTTTGTAAGTCTGTTTCAACAAGAAAATCACACAGCTGCTGTTCGCTAAAACCATGTTTCCACTATGACATTTGCTTCCATTTGGAAGCATGAGCTTGAAATGAATTTCTAAAATCTTCTCAATGACATTCAGCTACTGTTAGATACAGTAAAGTTCCAAAGCTTGTTATTCAAAGGCTCTTTTGGTGCTATTTGCTACTATCACTATTAAATTCCTACCATACTTAATATTTGCAGTGCGGTGGTATGATGGAGTCCTCAGATGCATGCATAGGACCTACATCTGCTAGATATCCTTGAAATGTGTAGATAAACACAGCTTCTTTCTCTGAGTGACTGTGATTTGGTTTTGTCTTTAATATCTTAGTACTGTTTGACTTCATACCATTTTCAAACACTATAATGAATTCCTATAGCAATGAAATTAGAGAATTTAAAGGGCCATTTGAGTTTAAAAGGATGCATATACCAAATGTGTAGAGCAGAGGTCAGATTCTCAGTGATAACTCATAAAACATTTTGGAAAGCTTATGAGGTTTTAAAGTTCCTTTGTCTGGACTGGGAAGGCCAGCATAGCCCCTGGCTGGCAGGATGATAGGAAGATTTGATTGGATTTTGAAGACTCAGCTCTGTGGAATACCTCTGGGACAAGCACCCATGATGTTGACAGGCACTTGTCTCAAAAAAAAAAAAAAAGAAAGAAAAGCAAGGATTTCTGTTGATGAGTTTAGATTGTCAGAAAGGGTATGAAACAGTACTTGGTAGTAGTTATACTTGGGAAAAAGCTAAAAACTTGCAGTAACCTCATCTATGGTGCTGCAAAGAGAGCAGAAGAAGCTGACTCATTTGATTATTTTAACTTAAACTAGGAAAAAGTTATATTTTATTAAAAAAAATGAATATAATCTCCTTTAAAATGAAAATGTCTCTGTGATTTCTGACTAGAAAATTTAAAAACAGAATATTTAGTTTGCTAAGGCTGTCTTGTACAAGATAAGTGTTCAGAACTTTTTAAGTTTGAAAGCTAGACTCCATATTAACAGCCCCTTGCCAATGAAGCTGTTTTTAAGATTTGCATTATGAATACAATTGAATTTATGCAAAAGGTAATCTATATACCATGGTGCTAAACCTTAATACAGTTTCCCAGACAAAGCAATTCTGCAAGACATTGCTAGGGAAAATCCAAATGTTCTGGACACATCACAGCCAAGAAACTCTGCAGAAAACAGCAGGAATTATCTTGGGCCTCATAAGAAGCAGTCCCCGACTCCCACCTCTCCTAACAGTTAGGAAGAAGTGAGGCATGGGCAGGAATAACTCTAAAGGGATTGGGATAGGATTTGGTTAGATTTGGTAACTGGAAATACATTATTTTAAAAATTCTGTATATGTGCATAATTAACATTTTATTTCTGTCTGAAAAAGACTTTGAGAGATCATTATTTGGAATTCCATTGGTTTTGAAAATGGTGGATTTGTGTAAAGGGGGTAGACACCCTAGGAATTTGTGAGCATAAGGTCTGTTTGAGGTAAGCAAAGGGACAGTCAAAGTGATGAATGTTTACAAAGATCTGATTAACTGTTGTGTCCTAAGCAAAACCTTCATGGCAGAGCTGAGTAGAAGGCCACAATAAGGTCTTCCCAGAGCCTTCTCTTCTTCAGGTTGAACAACCCCAACTTTCTCAGCCTGTCTTCATAGGAGAGGTGCTTCAGCCCTCTGATCATTTTTGTGGCTCTCCTCTGGACTGACTCCAACAAATCCATGTCTTTGTTGTGCTGAGGACTGCAAACTTGGACACAGTACTCCAGGTTGAGTCTCACCAGACTGGAGTAGAGGGGGGGAATCACCTCCCTCAACCTGCTGGCCACACTTCTTTTGATGCAGCCCAGGATATGATTGGCTTTCTGGGCTTTGAGTGCACATTGCTGAGTCATGTCCAGCTTTTCATCCAGCAGTACCCCCAAGTCCTTCTCCAGAGGGCTGCTCTCAATCCCTTAATTCCTCAGATTATATCGGCACTAGGGATTGCCCTGATCCAGATGCAGACCTTGCACTTAGCCCTATTGAACCTCATGAGGTTCACATGGTCCCACTTCTCAAACTTGTTTATGTCTCTCTGGATGCCATTCCATCCCTCCAGCATGTCTACTACGCCACTCAGCTTGGTGTTATCTACAAACTTGCAGAGAGTGCACTCAATCCCATTGTCTATGTCATTGATGAAGATACTAAACAGCACTGAAGATATGAAACAGCACTGATGTTATGGACTGCTGCAGACCTGCACCCTGGTCTTGCTAAATTTACTAGTGTAGGCACAGCTGCACAGTCAACGGCCTACAGAAAATTTCAGGTAGCCTTCAAACAGGTGCTGGCCACAAATTGGCTTTGAAATTTGATGTGGTTTGTAGTTTGTTTTCTTGGTGCTCAAGGAAAGAAGGCTCTGCACTGTGGTGCTAAAAACCAACACTGCATTAAGGAAACACTTCTTAGTGTCCCCAGTTTCCTCCCCAACAGAACTCAACTTTTCATTAGTTATGGTGGGTTGAAGATATAATACAGAACTGTATGTATGGTTGGATAGGAGCCACGTGTAAGTGCTGTATTCTGTAATAAGATGTCTGTGCATGCCATGCCAAACTGCAGCATTTTCATGACTTTTTGTAATGATATTTCGCGTATAATCGCTGTTGACTAGCTTGTTGACAGCATTATTTTCCAGATTTCTGTTCCCACTGAATATTTTGTATTTCTAATTCTTTTCTCTGAGAAGTGCTAACATGTATTTATCAAAGTCACTCATTTTTGTTAGTCTCTGTAGGTCTTGTGCACCATTATTCTGTGCTAACATGTACCTCCTAATGTGAAATCAATCACTAATTTATCAACATGCTGGTTTTTTTGTCTGAGAGCCTTAATGAAGATTTTTAATGATATGGTAGCTAAGACCATTCCTTACCAAGTGTCACTAAAAACCTTCCTCTAATTGGCTGTCATTTATAATTTTCTTTTCAGTTGCACACATGAATCATCTTATATATTGCACAATTTTGTTTCAAAAGCAGCAAGAAAATGTGTTGTATTTTTTTATTTCTACATATATGTATACTTCTTTCTCCTGTAGCAAGTACAGATTTATATATCTATTCTTTGAAAGAGCATCACTGAAAGACTATTTTATCTATCCTGAAAACCAAATTAATCATAGTGGGAAAAAACTTATATTAATTATAAAAATATTTATAGCACCTTTTCTTAATAAATATATCTTGACTCTTTATAATACCTTTCTCTCCCCTGTACATTCAAGTCAGTTGTCAGTTATTTTTTTATATATATTTTTGTCTTTCAATAGAAGTGCCATTCTGGGCAAGAACACAAGCAAAACAAATCACTTATCCTACATGATGTAGTGATGTACTTTGTCTGTAGCATAGATGCTCTAGCAAAGGAGAAAAATGGACCAGATTCTTCTGCCATTGTGTAGGTTGAACTGAATCAAACTTTGATCCAACTTATGTCTCTCAAATTAAGCATGAAACACAATTCTACTTGGATCACGGAAGTCTGCCCATTAAAATTGAAGTGGTTCTGGCTGAGGTCTACAGAACAGACTTACAAGGAACCAAGGAAGCGAACCTCCATCTCTGTGTGGTGGGATCTATATGTTTTGGGACAAAACCTCTGCACATGCAATACTATGCAAGGCGTTTGGAAAAAATTGTCAGACTGTCCCATAGGGGCATTTCTTATTTGCATTTTCATCTACAAAAGATGTGTTAGAAGGATTTTGGCAATACACCCAACTAGTCATTGGCCAAGAACAAAGTAAATGCCACAGTGTGCCACTTCTCAGACATTAACATTGCATCCAAGAAAAGTCCTCTTCCTTCTTGAGACTATTTCTAGCCTTAGCCTTTCTAGCACGAGTGGTAGCTTCAAGCCACAGGGCTCTGTTCTAGGACTTTTTGTGTGCCACCTATTGTGGCATGTTTTACACAGGTACAAATTAAAGTCAGTGTGAAGTACAACACACAGTGAATGGCAGCACCAGATCATCTAAACCAGGAAGGATACAGACAAGACACAGAGGCGGAGGGAGGAAGTTCCATTAAGAATAGCACATACTCATGTAACCTTAGTCTTTTCAGACTAGAAGTGTACTTGAAATAAGCTAAGAATAGTGTACAATAACAATAACTTCCAGTATTTTTTGTACTAAGTAAAACCTTTCTACATAAAAAACCACATTGATGTTAGTGAGACTTTTGTAGAGGGCCAAACCCAAAGCCTATTCAAAGGCATTAGAACATTACCACTGATTTACCACTTTTAATTTGCAGAGGACAAGACACTACTCAGTGTGAAGATATGTGGTAAAATTCAGCTTTATTATCAGACTAAAATTTCTGTCTAAAAGCTGTAAGAAGAACAGGTCTAAAGTACACTAGTGTCAACTACTTGCCTCCTTAACACACACAAATAGCCAGTTAGGCACCCTTTGCACATGGCTATGATCAAAATTTCTATGAAAATTTGTGAAATTGTTGGTGATTTTATTTAAAATACATTTATAGCATATACACTGTACTAAAATGTTATGTACAAGCAGTGCAATGTCTTGATCTTTTCCCCGTTGAACATGAATGAAATAAAATGGATCCATTTTATTAATGGCATGGTGTTGTAGTGTTCATTG
>JAVSBS010028032.1:0-12556 GCA_033124195.1 Coracias cyanogaster | reverse complement strand
AGATGGAACTTCCTATGTTCAAGTTTGTGCCCGTTACCTGGTGTCCTGTCACTGGGCACCACTGAAAAGAGTCTGGCATCATCCTCCTGACACCCACTCTTTAAGTATTTCTAAGCATTGGTAAGATCCTCCCTCAGTCTCCTCTAGGCTGAAAAGCCCCAAGTCCCTCAGCCTTTCTTCATAAGAGAGAGATGAACTCAGTCACTTGTGGCAGTCATGGCTTTAATGCATGAAACAGCTCTGCTTATCCAAAGGGGATGATCCTTGTGCACGGGCAGGATTGGCAGCAGTTTTAGGTCTGTCTTTCCAAGCTGCTGAACAGTGCAGTGTGCACTGCATGCACACACTTGAGGTGGGACTTGCCTGCTTCGAGATGTCTAAAACATAATTTCCAAGCCTTAGCTAGCTCTCCTTCCTGTCAAAGGAGAGAAATAGGCAAATTTCAAATCTCATGTTCATGAGATGCCTTTCTTAGGATTTTACCTAGTGTAATTGTGAGGGATGCTGAGCAACCCTCTGCCTATTTCCCATTTTCTTCCTCCAGCATGTTAGTGGCTCTGTGGGCCATGCTGAAGTCCTCTTCCCCCAGGGACACTAGGATCCTCTTCTGAGCCTCACCAGAAACTCTGGGCAAGCTAGGACCAGGTTTAATTCTTAAAAGTGCTGCTCCTTTCCTGACCTAGCTGTGTCCCCTGTACAAACGAGGTTTGCTGTTGGCCGTCCTCACAGTATAGTGTTACCCACTTACCCACCAGGAGACATATGGTGGCTTTGGGCTGTGGCTCTTAGTAGCCTGGCACAGAGAACCAGCGTGCCCAGAGAAACAATACACAGGGAGTCGGCTGAGAATGGAGGCATGAAATAAACCCCTCCGTTCCTTCTGATGTTTGTCTTGGTGCTGTCGGAGAAAGGAAGAGGTGTGCAGAGGCATCAGGGGAGGGTAAGGCAGACCACGAAGCTCTCCAGCCATGCAGGGAGAGCACAGCTGAAGCGGTGAGGATGGATGCATGGCTCAGGGCCAACAGAGTGGGAGAAGATCAGAAAACAGTTGAATGGAGTTCTCTTCACCCCTTGATATTTCAGTGGTCATGAACTTTTGTAGCAGGCTGGACTTGCAGAATTCCCTGGACATGTGAACTCAGGGATATTTCTGGCAAATCTGGAAAGGAAATCATCTTCCATCCGGAGGCTGCAGGATGCAGCACAGCCCCTGCACACTGTAAGGTCCCAGCGCTTCTGAGCTGCACACACAACTGGCAACAGGACTTGGCTCACTTGTCAAAGCTTTTCTCAACTCACTACAATGCCCTGCAATCAACTGCCTTTTGTATTTACGGTTGAAACAGGAAAAGCAGGACTTGGTCCATACCTTGGTGTAGCAATTGTGGAGCAACCTAACGGCAGACTGCAACCAGCATCAGAAAATCATGAGTGTTGTAATGTGTCATAAACGACGACAAGCCCCAGAAGAGACCCTAAGCGTTCAAATGCTGCTGAGAGATGGGCCACAGAGGAACCCCCTGTGCTTTCTCATGATCAGTGCTTTATCAAAGGCTTGAGATGCAGATCTTCCCATTCCCTCAGCTCCTTCAGGGCAAAGGCTGAACTGGGAATTGGGCTGGGATCAGATGCTTGCAAAAGCAGTCACTTGCAAAGCCTTTACTATGGGCTTAGGCCTTTGTCTCTGGAATATCACTCAGCTTTGGCAAAGAGCTGCTTTCCCTAATCCCCATTCTTGCAGGCACACGTGGAAGCTCCTGGGAATCCCTGCTGCACCAGGGTTTGGGTTCATTAAAGTGGGACTGCTCCCTGTGACTACCCCGCAGTGGCATCTTCAAGAGGCCCCAGCCTGCCTGGCTCTAGAGGAGTGATGCACAGCCCCTCTGCACTGCTCATCCTGGCTGTGATGTCCTTCCCCATGATCCAGAGACCTGAGAATACACAGAGCTGCTGAGCAAAAGAGAGATGAAACATTGAGTCCATGCGCCAGCAGCTGGAGCTTTCAGAGCCTCATCCCTGTGCTGAGCCCTGGGATGGCTCCTCTGGATCCACAGGGACATGCAGGCTAGAGCTGAGCTTCTCCCTGCCCTCACAGCATTGCTTCTTTGTGCAAAGACTGGTGGAGATGGTGCAGGAGGAGGGCACCCCACTTTGCCCCAGTCCTGGGTGTCATGGGGCTACTTTCTGTGATGCATCAGAGATGTGTGTCAGCTCTTCCCCATGCCAAGCATGGCCACTGCTGTTGACTGAGTATTGGTTCCTGCCTGGGGAGCCCATGTTTTGCAAAGGGCCAAATCTGCCCTTCTGTTAGTCCAAATTTCATTTGGTGCATCCTTGATAACAAGGAGGTGAATTGTTACCTATTTCTCACACTGTTTTTCCAGGACAGACCTGTTGCCTGGTTGTTTGCCCTGATGCTGGAGTTGCAGGTTAAATCCAGCCATGGTGGCTCATAGAAGCAGCCAGGAGGAGGAAAGGAAGGGAGCAGGTTGGTTTTTGACTGTGGTGTATCTAGAAACTGAGGTGTGTCTGAGTACAGGGAATTCATAGAATCATTTCAGTTGGAAAAGAACTTCAAGATTCAAGTCCAACCGTTCCCCCAGCACTGCCAGGTCACCACTAAACACCACAGCACCACATCTCCACAGCTTTGAAACCCCTCCAGGGATGGGGACTCCACCACTGCCCTGCCCAGCCTGGCACAGCCCTTCACAACCCTTTCGGGGAAGGCATTTGAAGTTGTGAATTCCCCTTTCTTCCTCACCCCTCTGGTAGTCCAGAAAACTCATAAGCAAAGTCAAGATGTTTCAAGATTGTATTCTCGTCCTGGCTGTCTTCAGCAGGAACAAACTGCCCCCAGAAATGTGCTGCAGAGAAAGGAGGAGGGTTCATTGATGGGAGGCTCAGGGAGGAAAGAGCATTGTACCAGCCCTGAGCAGCAGAGCGGGATGAATGTCTCACAGGAGGATGGCGTTGGTCTGTGCAGGTTGGCAGCTGTAGTGCGGATGGGAGAACGACTCTGGCGAGGATGCCTCTGGGAGGTGTCTGAGCTGGTGGGAGAACCAAGGGATGGTGCTGGGGTGCAGTTTTTAGGAACATGAGTATTTGTGCAACAACTGCACTTGTATTTAAGATGTGGAGGTAGCCATCCACCATCTCCTAGACCAAGAGTGCTCACAGGAGAGAGAAGCCGGCCAGTACATGTGAAGGTGGCTACAATATATGGTATTATCCCTTGGGAGAGATATCTGGAGTCCCTGCATACAGGTCTCTGAAAATATTAGGTCAGTGCCGGTGCCAGCCAGCAACCAAGTGGAAAGGGAGAAATTAGGAAAGAAATGAGAGCAGTACAGCACTGAAAAAAGGGTCTGGAGAAATCACATCCTCTGACGTTTTCAAAATTTGACTGGCAAGGCCCTGAGCAACCTGCTCTACCTTTGAATGCAGTCCTGCTGGGAGCAGGAGATTGGACTAAGTGACCTCCAAAGGTCCCTTCCAGTCTAAATCTTTCTGTGGTTCTGCAATGAATATTTGAAATATAGAACAACCAGACCTTATTACAGCATTGGAGAAATCCATGTCTTAAACCAGTGCTGTTCCCTCCACCATACCATAAAACAAGAAAGAGTACAGAAAAAAGGTGATCTCAACAATCTACACCACCACGTGATTCTTGAATGGGGAGACACTCAGGAGGGAACATCACAGGAGCTATAAAATCATTACTGGTGTGGAAAAGGTGACCAAGAAGCGATTAGGAATTAGGGGACACCCAACAAAGTGAGTGGGTGGCAGGTTTAAAATGAAGAGGAGCTTACAGAGCTTAAGCTTCTTATGAAGAACTTGGTTACATCTTCATAATGCCCTTGTGGATTTCATCAGCGCAAGATACTGCTGGAGGAAAATGTACCTATGAATTAAAAAGCAATTGCAGATGCAGGGTGGGTAGGTCCACAGCAGGGTATTTAACACGGTAAAAACAGAACATGTGGCTCAGAACTCCTTGGACCACTACTTTCTGAAAGTTGTGAAGGAGCATCATGAGAAGGACCATGTACAATCTCTTGATGTCTCATATTTCCTCCCTGACTACCAAACCCCAGAGAGCAGGTAGAGCTAGATGGGCTTTTGGCTTGACTTTCCCTGGCAGTTCTCACCTGATGTTCTCAAACCCTTTGGCTGCAAATGCGACTTTGTCTCTTTTTGACCGTGTTATTCCAGCTCATCCCCAAATTTCCAGCTATGACCAGTGAAAGCGGGTACACACGCAGATGGGTAATGCCCAGGCTTGGTCAGACCACAGGTTCCTGGGGTGCACAGCACTTCTTCAACCTGTGGCTGACAGCAGTGCTTAGGGCAGAGGGGATGCTGGCACATTTGTCATGGTCCTTCCCAGGTTCACTCTCCAGAATTGATCTGTACATCGAAGGCTTCCTGGATCAAAAACTTCCTGACTCAGAAAAAAGATCTTTTTATTAGGGTGGATTTTTTTCCCCGGGTCTTTTGTCTATCTGCTCTTTGAAGCCATGTGTCTCAGCACCTATCACATCCTGCAGTATAAAAGGTGTCCTGGGCCAGGCCAAATGACCTGACGTAGTTTAATGTCCAGCTTCCAACATTGTTCTCAGTAGATGCCTTCAGCAGAACACAAGCACAAGGCAAGCATGCATGGTGCTGCATGCTTGGCCAGTTTTCTAGCCCTTACCTCTCTGCTGTTCTTGAGTCCTCCTAAGCCAAACATAATTTTCTATGGGCTTACAGACCTTTCATGGATTTCTCTTCCAGGAACTTGTCTGGCCGTCCCTCAGACCTTCAGCAACCTCACATATCCACATCTTCTGGAAGGGAGTCCCGCAGCTCAACCATTCAGTGTAAAAATACCCACCTCCTTTAATTTGCTTTGAACCTGCAACTTGCCAGTCTCCTTTGGTGCCTTATTGTTTGTGTGGGGAGAAGACTGTGAACAACTGCATCCCTTCTCAGAGACTTTCTGAAGAGTTATGGTTAGTGGGACCTCAGACAGAGGCTGCCCCACAACTTTGATCATCCTGATTGATTGCCATTCTCTGAACTTTTTCCATTCCCATCCCATCGTCTCTGAACCAGGAGGATGGTAGGACATGCACACAGTGTGCAAGTGGGAAGTGAACCTTGCAGACATACAGTGGCATAAGTGATGGCCTCTGCTGCGTTCTCTCGTCTGCTCTCAGCAGTTCCTAACAGTCAAGTGGCTTTTTGGTCATACAGAAGATACCCTGTACCTCCCACGCTGTCAGAAAGAGTTTAACTATTTGAGCTTCATGTTGCATGCATAGATACCGCTGTCCACTCAGGTTTGAACCTGGCTCCTACCACCTAAATTTGCAGCAATATCTCCCATTACATCTGGGGAAAATAATTCCCTAGTCACCTTCCCCTTTCTTTCGTTGTGTAAACCTCTCTCTGTTGCTCAGCCTTCTTCCTGACCGAGGAGTCCCCGTCTATTTTGTGGCTTCTTTTGAAAAGCATTCCTCTGCCTCAGTTTCTGCTTTCCCTTCAGTTTCTCTAGTTTTACGTTACCATTCTCCTGATGAGCAGACCAGAATTTTGGACAATTTGCTAGCGTGGGCAGTGTACAGGATGCAGCTGAATTGTGTATCGATACCAGAGGGCATTCACTGTTTCATTCTACTTTCTATTCCTCTCCTCGTGATTTCTAGCCTTCCCGTAGCTTGTCTGGCTCCTCCTGAACAGGAAGTTGAGATCCTTCATCGGAACATTCATTGTAATGCTAAGGTCCTTCAGAGTGGCTGTAGCTAGTTCAGAGCCCAGCACTGTGTGTGAGGTCAAGAAAGATCAACCCTACACATGTAACTTCCTATTTACGAGTCATTGCTCATCGTATTGCCCAGACACTCACTACTGGCAGACCCTTCACCAGCTCTCTGTGCTCGCTTTCGTCTTTGCTACTCCGAATCACTGAGCACTATCAGCAGACTTCATCACCCTGAGAGCACATGTGGTCAAAGATGGGGATGTAGAGACATGCCTTGTCTTTCTGTACTTTCACCCTCACGTGCTCCCAGAGGCTGCCTCAGGACCTGGTCTTCACAAGACTAGCTACTGAATGTTTTTGGAGTTTAATAGATGATCCAGCTTGGGTGAGGTGGTTGCGTCCCAGCCATCCCATCTGAACTAGGCAGCTGGAAAAACTTCCTTCTTCCCCAACAGAATACAGCCTCCCAGTATCTAGAAGAGAGCTGCTTCCCAGCAGTAGGCTGTAAACACAAGCTCTCCATGTGAGGAGTTCACTTATATCCTCAAAGCTCCCAAACCACCTGGCACCATCGTTCAGCAGCCACTGTCAGCCCCTACAGATACCAGTGCTTTGGAGCATCATCCTGCTGCCCTCCTGCCTGTTGCTGGATGAAGAGGTCAGTGGCAGCTAGACAGAAACAGTACAGCTCTATGTTGTTATATTTTTGGTCATCTTGGATGACTTCAAGAAACTCCTCTGCGGACCCAGGTAGCTGGGTTGCCCTGTTGTGCCACCTGGCATCTCTCTTCCTCATGTGGTGCCAACCACCCCACCAGGGACCTGGACAGGCAGACTGCACTGTAAAGCTGGTGGAGAGGGAGAACTGGAGCCATCCAAGCTGCAGCTTGTACTGCTGTAGCAGATCCCATGTGCCTAGTGCAAGGCATATAAAGCAGGCAGCATGAAGAGGGGTGGCCCAAACTGCTCCTAAAGCAAGGCATTGGGAAGGAGGTGACCACTGGACTCGTCCAGTCTAACCCAGCCAGAAGAAATAGGTCTGTAGAAGAAATCATTTGTGTTTCTGGCCTGGGTTATCCAGGGAATCATAAGGGGCTGACCCCAATTAACAGTATTTTGGGGGAAATGAACAGGTAACACACCCGAGGAGTTCATTCCTACTCTCAAGCTTGTACTTGTATGAAAGCTGACATTGAAGTAATCTCAATGGAGGCTGCTAGGACAGGCTCCCAAGAAAACTCCTGACTGGGACCCTCTGGTAAGATCAGCTACCCTGCTCCAGCCTAAATCAACAGCCCTTTTCCCAGAGCACTGCACAGCCCTCCCTGAGGATGTACAGATGTGTTCCTCTGTCCAGTTTGCATCAAATGCCAAGTGCTTCTTAAAGACGAACTGTTCCTGGGGAACCTGTGCAGAAATTGCTAAAGTTGATAATCCTGTATCTGTGGGCTGGCGATAGCTCCTCACTTGTAGCTGGGACACTGTGGGCCACAGTGGTGTGTCACACAGCCTTCACTCCTAACAACCATGACTGACAGTCTAGAACATGCCTGCTTATTTTGGGGTCCAGCTACTTCAAGGAACAAATCCAATTGCCAATTCCTCACTTACCTACAACCTGCTCACCAAGCCATCTGCTATTCTGCAGATGCACTGAGAAAGCAAAGCTCTTCCAGGTCTCCAGCAGCCCATCACCATAGACCTGGCAGCCCAAGCAGGGCTCTCCCACCTGCAACACAAGCCCTGCCATTTACCTCTTGACCAGCTCTCAACACTGCACAGATACAACCACTGGAAGGACAGGACAGGACTTTAACTTGTGTTGTGCAAGGAACAAGGCCAGGGGACTCAAGACAATCCAAAGTGTGGTCAGAGTGATCCAGCCACTCCAATACGAGCATCCACAACCTTATTGCTCCAGGGCAGGAAAGGGACACAGAAATATTCCTGAACTCTCCAAGGGGCTGGCTGGGAACCCTTTAAAAAGAAAAACCTAAGCTCTGGAAGAACAGGATATCAAAGACTGTTTTGAATTTTAGAGTCTTTGTGGTGTTGAAAACTGCAGCAGAGAGCTCGCAGCAGATCTGTAACCCAGCTAGCAGAGCCACACTTGGTCTGAAAGACCTTCAAGGAGTCACCACCCACTTCTCTAAGCACCTCATGTCAGCCGGCAGCAGGGCTCCGAGCAACAGCAGCCTCTCTGCAACAGCGCAGCACCAGCCACCTTGGGAATTTGCCCTCAGTACAGAGGGGGAGCATCGCACCCTCCCAGCTACACTTTGAGGGTAGACTTAGTCCAAGCATTAAACAAGAAACACAATCCTTACAACTCCGGTGTCAGCTGCGGGCCACCAGTGACCGGCTCCCCAGCCCAGCGAGGAGAGCGAAGAAGACCCTTCTCCCCAGTGCTCAGCACCGCACTGCGCCTGGGCCAGAGACGACCACCGAACAAACGCACACTGGAGATATTTCAGCTTTTATTCGCAAATTCATCGGTACATTCTCACTCGGTTGAGCGACAGCTGCCAGGAGCTGTCAGCAGCAGGGGGCAGCAGCAACTAGGAGTTAACAGGAGCTTTCCACAGAGCCTGGAAACAAGAGACAGCAGAGGAAACAAAACCCCACTAGCTTTTACATTTAACCTTTTCCGAGTAAGGGAATTAGAAATCGAGTCATCTTTATCACATTCAGAAAGGTGTTGGATTTACAGTCCTATGCGCTCAGCACAAAGATCTTGGGTTGAAGTGACTATCTGCACAACAGCTTGAAAACTATCCCAGGCTTGCTTTTTTTTTTTTTCCTCTTTTTTTTTTTGTTTGTTTTGAAGCCAGCATCTTAAAGCTGCAGTACTCTCCATGCATCCTTCCCAGCAGTTCCAAAGCCAAATAACAAAAGAAGCCCTTGCAAATAAATAATCATAAGAAAATAAATAAGGTTAGATCTGGAATATACAGTTACGTGGTCTTTATTTGGTTTCAGAGGTGGAAAAAAAGTGGAGCTGGACTGCAGCTTTAAGCCTTCTGCCTGGATCAACCTCAAAGCCTTGGTAAATTTTACAGTTGATGAGCTGTACAGGTCAGAGATCTGAAGTTCCACCGAGATGAACATGTAGGCACATACGCACACCCTTCCCCAAGGCATACTTTATTTTGCTCAGCCAGTTAGAAAAAAAGCCTGCTGGAGGGGAAGTGCCCCCTTCCCAGCTCAACAGACAAGACTGAAGACCTGTTTACTGCCACAGTAAAAAGTCCCAACAAATATCTAACCCCACCCATGTTTGCAAGGGGAAACTGGTTCAAACCGTGCACCAGGAAGACAATCCTCTCTCAGGGGATCCGTCAACTTCGCTGGCACCACAGAATCCTTGAGCAAATCCAGCTACCGGCAGGGCTGCCAGCTGCCCATCGCTTCCTGCGCTCAAAGCCTAGTTGTGGAAAGTCGTAAGTCCATTATTTCTACTTAAGCCAGAAATCCTGTTAATACCATTTAGAGGCAGCTCTACAGCAGGAGCTCTTGATCTGCTCCGTTCGGGGTACAAACCCGCTCCCCAGGAACTCCCACACAGAAAAACCACGCAGAAGAGAAAAGCAATCCATTGCAAGCCAGTGTCCGATGATTGTCTCTCTGGGGAGGTCAGGAATCCAGGACAGGGCAAGGCAGGGGAAGGGAGGAGGATGGCAGGTGAAGAACTTAGAAACAAACTCAAAACCACCAAGACACAAGGAGGAGCTCAAAGCCCCTCAACAACTGATGGCACTGGGTTGCTGTTTGCTAACAAAGTCTGAAATGAAGTCAAACTCGTTCTGTCCCAAGAATAGCTCTGGCAGCTCCTGAATCCGGTCCAACCCCAGTTCCAGGACAAGGGATGTCAAAACCTCCTCATCTATGAGATCAGTGTCCATAACGTTCAAGGTCAGCGCTGGCGAGGGCATGTGCTGCATGCCTGGGTGCTGGGCTGGCCCCACTCTGTACTGCTGGGCACCAGCTCCCATGGGCCCATTGCTCATCCCCAGCGGGTGACCCTGGTACTGGGTGTTGAGTTTTTGTAGATGCATGCTAGCCATGAGCTGCTGGGTGCCCACCGGCCCCATGTACTGCTGCTGCTGCTGACCCGGGCCACTGAACATCATCGCGTTCTGCATCTGGTGGTGGCCCATCTGTCCGCTGAGGCTGGGTCTCGGTCTCATCGCACCATCCATGCCCGCCCCTCCGTAGGGCATCATCTGAGTGGCGGCAGGCAGCGTCCTCAGCACATGCTGCCCGTGCTGCGGGGGTCCCTGCAGCCCGCTCACCCCCATGCGGTAGCTCTGCAGCCCGCTGCCGCCGTGGCTCATGGACATCATCATGTGCTCAGCCATGGCTCCAGGCCCCTGCAAAGCGACACACGTCTCAGGACAAGGCTCCCGGGGTCAGCAGCGCTTCCCGCTCCCGTTCCGCGGACGCCGGAGCTGCGGGCGAAAGGCGGCAGCGGCGCCGCAACCCTCCGTGCGGACAAAGCTCGGCGCCCCCGACAGCGCCGGGGCCGGGCTGCGCCCGCGCGGGTACGCACCGATCCGGGGCTGGGGCTCCGGCTCCGCCCGCTCGCCGCTGGCCCGGCCCGGCCCGGCTCGGCTCGGCTCGGCTCGCCGGGTGCGCGGCGCTGCGCTCCCCGCGCTTATAGAGCCGCGGGCAGGGGCGGGCCCCCGGCCCGGCCCCCGCCGCCCATTGGAGCGCGGCTCGGGCTGCCCGGCCCCCGGCGGGGCGGGCGGGCGGCACAATGGCCCGGCCGCTGCCCCGGCACCGCGCGGCTGCTGGGGAGGCGCTCCCAGCCCTGCTCGCAGCACGCCCCCTGGTCGCGACACGCCTCGGTGTCACGACAGAGCCCCGCTCCAGGGGGACTGGCGGCCTCCAGCACGTAGGGCACTGATGTTGGCAAGTCGCCGCTGTCAGGGCGTTGGGATCGGGTGTTCTCCCCTCGGGTCAGAGGTGCAGGCGGCTGGGGAGGAGAGGAGAGGAGAGCACCCGGGGCCCCCAGCCCAGCGCCCCCAGTTTCCCGCTGGTACCCTGCTGGGGGCGAGGAGCCCCCCAAGTGCGCACTCTGCTCAGGATGCCGAGGTCCGGCCGCGCTGCCTGGTGTTACCATGCCCACAGATGGGGCGTGTGCCATCCTGGTTTTCCATGTCAGCATCAGCAAGAGCCATGGGGGTGGTTGAGAACAAGGGGCGGTGTTCCCAAGTGCACTTGGCTGGGCATCCCTGAGTGGGCACCACAATTCCTCCGGGGATACTCGACTGCAGAAAACTTGGGCCACCCCTGTTCAATACCTCCTGCCTTGGGGTGAGGATTAGGCCTGGGGTGACTGGGGACCTCAGTTAGGTCATTTCTGCTCCCAGCCCATGCATGCTGAGAACGGTGGTGTGTTCGCGTGACACTAATTTTGAACTGTATTTGCTTGTCTTGTATTCACTCTGCTTCCTGAGCAGGGACCCTGTCTGCCTCTGGTACTGCAAAAGGCAGCTCTCTGGAGAGGGTCACACTTCCAGGGCTGCCGTCTTCCCCAGCGTCACTCTGACCAAGCCCTTCCACCTGACGGGCTGGGGTGCAGGTACCCGCTGCGGAGCTTGTGCTGAACTTTGCATTCATACAGAAGCATGTGCACATAGACCTTTGCCAAGCACTTCCAGGGCCACTGCACGCTGGGCCCTGCCAGCACATGGCCTGGTGCAGTAGAGTCCTCGCTTGATGGCAGCTCTAGTTGCACGGTTAGCAATGGGATGCTACCACATGGCAAGACCTTACCAGCCAAGGTGACTGAGGTTAGTTACTGGTTGGTTACTCTGCCAGCAGAACCCTCCCAGAAAGGATGCACCAATGTTCTAAATGCAGACGGTAACAAGGCAACAGAGAGATGCTGGTGTAACCCTACAGCCGTGTCTTTCACCTCGGAGTTGAGTTTTGGCTCCTGGGGTCCCAGCGCGGCCCACATGCTCACCCACTGAGCTGTGCAAGCTGTATTATTTTACCGTGGGCCTAGACTACAGTGGCACTGGTGCTCGCTGTAGGACATAGTGCTTTACAGCGGTGTATGAAAGCACAGTGGTGATTTTTCCCCTTGATTTTTTGTTTTGAAGGAACCCAGAGACTTCTTTTTAAAAGACATTAGTGTTGCATGGTTACCCACCGGGAAGGCAGGTGACGGCAAAGTTAAACTTGCCTCCCCAACTCTGTTCTGTCTGTGTGTGCTCTGCTGTGCTGCCTTTAACTACAGCGTTACAGATCGCAGCTCTGCTAACAACAGACAGATCTTTGCTGGAGGATTGGAGCAGGCTGTTTCATGGAATTCTATGTGTTCTGAGCGTTCCTTGTGCTCAGAGACCCTGCTGAGCAGAAGGAAGTGCCAGCAAAGTGTTTTGAATGTTGCCAAACATGTTTTTTGTTGCTAACTGTATTGCTTGAGAAATGAGGTCTAAGTATATACTGTCAGGAAGGGACCGAAGTTAGGCAGCATGGGCATCTTGGGTGAGTGCCTGACCACACAGCAGTGACCTCAGGGGTTACTTATATGGAATATCTCTGTATCAAAACGCCTTAAACCAGCAGCTCAGAGCAGGTAACACCCAGAAGCCACCAGCTTCCAGATGCAAGCAGCCAGAAGTGGAAAGTGTTTTCTCTTACCTGCACAGAGCACAGGGCCAGTGACCTCCAGGCTGTTGTGGGAGTTGCTTTTGTTTGTGCCACCTTCTGCCTTTTTAAGTGGCTGGGATGGGTTTCAGGTGTTGTTGGTGAGCCTCTAGCTGGTGAATCAGTTGGTTAATTGTTTAA
>JAVSBS010028031.1:0-16098 GCA_033124195.1 Coracias cyanogaster | reverse complement strand
GAACCCATAATTCTCCAACTTAGAGATAAGGATGTTGTGGGGGACTGTGTCAAAGGCCTTGCAGAAGTCCAGATAGACGACATCCATATGTTTTCCCTTGTCGATTGATGCAGTCACTTCATTGTAGAAGGCCACTAGGTTGGTCAACAAGGGTACTTGGCTGGAATATGATAAACACTTTTCTCCCAGGTCATATTGTCCATTTGCTTTTAGTTTAGGAGAGAAGGACTCAAAGATATCAAACTCTTTTAGTAAAAAAGGAAAAAAAGCAGTTTTCCATTTGCCTGAGTGCTGACACATGCAATATGCCACACTTTATTCCAGTAACCAGATCTTTTTGAAGAGATGCTTCTGTACTCCCAGCTTTGAATGTAAAAATACTGCAGCCAAGGGAGCTGGAAGGGCCTGAATGAGGCCACCTGGTCCACCTCAATGGAAGACATACTTCATTTATCGTCCTGCCTACTTGTTTCTTTAACAAGTTCTTAAGGACCTCTGATGACAGACACCTTGCAAGACCATCCTTTCCACTGGGATAAAGGAGTTAATTTACCATGTTGTTTATTCACTCAGACCTGCAAAATACAGAGTAGAAAAAGCAGGTTGTAAAGCAATCAAAAAGCTGTTGTGTTTTGGGCCTTGAGTTTGGCCCACCAAAATTATTTCTCCCTAGTGGGAAAAGCCCTTAGAGAATCTACCACTTCATGCTTGGGAAAATCCTTTTCTGCAATAGACTTTCTTCCAGAGGCAACATAGAGAAAAACAAAACAAAAGAAACCACCAAAACCTCCAATCTTTAATACTGCCTCTGCTGGCATGCTCAGAGATATGAGATTCTCTGAAATACAATTACCTCTCTGATGATATTCACCATATATGTTCTGGAAATGAAACAAAGCCCTAAAAGTTGAAATTAGATTAGTCTTATATCTTTAAGCTCGGTTTTAATGCAGAGCTGAGAATGAAATAAATGTTTGTCAGTGAGTGGAAAGAAGAGGAATTCCACTAGGCTTGAAGTGTGCTATTTTGGATTTTCTCTTTCATAAAATTACACACAATTAAGATTTTTTAAAAAAACAATGAATTGTGGGGGGAGGCAAGGAATTGCTTCTGAAGGCCACCAGTCTATTGGGCTATCATTGCTCATTAAAACCTTGTCCCGGGCTTAATGCTGCAAGCCAGCCCAGAAAAACTTAGAAAAATTTTGTTAGGTCGTGCAGTTTTGGTCTCCAGAGGCAACAGCAAGATTATTCCCCAAAGGATACTCTCCCAGTTCTTTGTCCAGCAAAACTTGAATGGTGTCCAGGGATGAGGTTTCCACCGATTCCCTTGAGTGATTACTCCTCAGTCTCATATATCTTGCCGCTTGGAAGATTTTCCTGCTGTTTAGCCTACATTTTTCCATTTCTTAATTTCATACCATTACTTGTGGTTATGGCCCCAATTAATCAAAGTACTTCAATACTTAAATTTAGGTATGTACTTAAGCTCCATTGGAATCATGTGCATTGGTGTTTTGCAGGGCTGATGGATACGTGCATGTGTTTAAGCACCGTGCTGAATTGAGACCATGCATCATCCAAAATAATTATGCTTCTCTTACATATTTTTAAACCATTATCCTTCCCTTGCTTAATTATTGATCAGATAAGCTGCATATTTAAGCTACTTAATCTCTCCTTGTGTATCAGTCTTTCTAAGAGTCTGATAATTTTTCTTCTTTGGACCTGAATTGCCTCAAATTCTTCCATGTTTTCAAAGGACGAGTAATGAGATATGGCAATTTAATGCCATATCCCAGGTGTCATTACATAAAGAGTAGTTATTCTCTGCAGTCAAAGGATGTAACTTACCTGTGCCAGCAACCCCAGAGTGCATTGATTTGTTGTGCTGCTCTATCATTTTGTGAGACTCTCTATAATCTACTCCTATTCTTTTCCATATCCATCACCCTGGCATTCAGATATTTTTGCTTGCAGAGGCAGCCAGCCCTTAGGCCTTCAAATTCAGTGTGGTGTTTTACACCAAAAAAACAGTAACAGAACCAAATTGCATCCTTAGAGGTTTCCAGAACTCCTTCTCCAATGGAAAAAAATATCACTGTCTCAAGTTGTATTATTTGAGCATGTTCATTTGGTATTTTGGGTTCCCAATTCATTTTCTTCAGGAGGATTTGTCACATATACCACCCTTGTACCATGGCACCTGCATCATTTGGTGCTCGTTATTCCTTTATTCTGCAGGTAGATGCAGAGCTTTAATAATCATTTCATTACATTACAATGGATTAAAATTAGATTTAACTGAATTGTAATTGCGTGTGATTCTGATTCTTTTCTTTTTAATTATTTTTTAATTATTATTTTCCCCCTCCTTTTTCTGAAGATGTGTCCTATTTGCTTTCTGTCTTTCTCTCAGATTTCCATGAACTTCCATAAACTGTCACTGAGCCATTACATTCTATAATGAATTACCTTATTCTCAGAGATGTATGTCATCTGGACTAGTTCATTGGTACACATTTCTGGTTTTCGGGCTTGCTTTTAATTTTTTTAACTAGTTCTCCCTCACACAATATATTTCACAGTGTTTCTTTACTTCATGATCATGTTATGTAATTTGTTTGGTTTTCACCCTTTTTTACAGTGTGAAGTATTTTCATGACAAAAACACATCAACTGTAAAAACCAAATGCTATGGAATGATACAAATAAATATCGTAAGATTCCTGCTATAAGTCCAGCAAAACTCCGCTCGTCTCTCAAAAAAACCCCAGATTTCCATCATAGTGTCTCCACAATAAGAGCTCACGGATTTCTTTAACAACTAACAATAGATAGTAACACTGAATTAGACCCTAGCACACTTCACATTCTGTGTTTTCTGCTTCTTCCTCATCATATCCTCTGCAGACCTGGTTTGGGAAAGCAGCCTGAGATCCCTCCCTACTGGAGGGAGTACCTCATGGTTTTGGATGCCGCCTTTCCCCATGCTTGGTTTTAGGCAAAAGCAAGCCTCAGCACTGGCCTCAAGCAAAATTACAAAATAAGGAGTAGTTCACAAGTAGAAATCAGTGCAAAAGTGTACACTCAGCCTGGCTTTTGGGTATCTACCTGTGTCTGAAAGCTAGCAGCTTGCCTTGGTAGAACCCCTGGTTGAATGAATTCTTCATTAACAAAGTGAGGCACATTGCACAGGGACAGATGTGTTTCTGTCCCACTGCTTTCTCTGGCTACAAACCTGCTAGAGTCACCCAGGGATTCTCTAGCTACAAACCTGCTAGAGTCACCCAGGGATTCTCTGGCTACAAACCTGCTAGAGTCACCCAGGGATTCTCTGGCTGCAAACCTGCTAGAGTCACCACGCTTAGTCACCCAGGGATTTTACCACAGGAAACCTCAGCAGTGGTAGTTTTAAGATGCATATAGATGTAGATATCCAAAAGTCAGGCTAGGCAGAGGCAGCAACTGCACCAAAGATGAGCAGGAGACACTTCTTCAAACCTGAAATATCTCCTCATGGTTCCAGGCAGGACTACCTAAGCCTAGGATTGATGGTGCAATGCTTCTCTCATCCCATCATCATAAGCTGTAAGGTTCACACCAGCAGCCACGCTGGGTGGGCTGAGCATGCCCAAGCCCTCTGCTTCCACCCCAGTGAGGGACAGAAGATTCCTATGTGCTTTTCCCTGCACATGCCTCGTGGCCAAGCATTCAGCTCCAGTTTGGGGAGTGTGACATCTGGAGCTGTCAGGCCAGCTGTTACGCTGCCAACTGTGAAGACCCTTTGGCAAATGGGAATAAAAGAAACAGCACCTGATGGCTTTTAAAGTCCAAAAGAGTTGTGGCGATAATCCTTTTCAGTTGCTGTAGAGAGATGTCTTGCCATACCTACATAATTTGATTAAAGTATTTTAGTCTTTGCAGATTCAGTTGGAGTTAAACTTGTTAAAAGACATCTTGCGTTTTTCTCATGGATTTTTTCTTTCATAAGGATCAAATATGGGTTAGAGGTAAGACTCAGTACTTTAATGGTGCATTTCTTACATTAATATTCAGTTTTCTTTCTGCAACAAGTGAAATTCTGGGCATTTATAATGATTGGTTTATGGACAATTAGTACCTGTTTTTCTTCTTTTGTAGTCTCTTCCCTCTGATATGTGCCTTCACCTTCATTTCAATACCATTTTTCTAGGTGTGAAAATAGCCTCAAAAAACTAACAAAAGATTCCTTTTCCATATTATATATGATATGCAATAAATAATTATTTTTTATTATTTTGAGAAAACACAGAACACCAAAAAATACTTTTCCATTTAAGAAGTGGGTTAAGCCATGGCACACTGTCTGGTGAGAGAAGATCGGCAGTAGCTTGGCACCATCAGAGCAGTACAAAGGAGAGAAAGTGTTGTGGGGCATCTAGTCCCTAAATTGCAGCTGATGTATTTCCTTGCAGTCTGTGTAATTCAGCCCAATGCATTGCGCAGCAGAAGATGGGTCCCGGATCTCTCAGCAGCAGAAATATTACTGCTGCACTCCTCTTCTGGTCAGCAGTGGTGCTATTTCAATGCTTCCTGAAGCGTAGGCAGTATGGTCATGGGAAGTTTTCCTGGTATAAATGCTTAAGATAGTCTGTTGCCCTGAAAAACATGGTATTCAGTCCAAGCAAATTGCCATTCTTGACATGCATGCACAGATCCACCCCACTCACAATGCCATTGCAACTGGGAAGGATGTGCAAAACCACTGAGGGTGACTGGTGGTTACTGGTGTCTTAAACATGGATTGCAAGATGGCCATGCATAAGAATTATCTGCACTGCTGACCTGAATCTGTCTGTAGTTGAGGTAATAAGGCAATTAGACACAAAAATCATAAATAATTTAGCTTAATTGAAACCTAAAAATGCAGCTTTCCTGTATGTTTCAAGTGATTTCACCTGTTTGGAAAGCATAACCTCTCTCTGTTTTTCCAGTACTTAAGTAAGGTGGGAGAAAATAAAAACTGTCACTAGAATATCACTTTAAAGAACTTGAGTTCATTCTTTTCTTGTTTATTTGAACTTGTGAATTGTCAGAGCTGGCTCTGGTTATATTTTCCAATAGAGGCTGAAGCCTTTCTTTGTGTGTGGATAACTTAGGATGGAAGATGTAACCAGCTGTTGGAAAAGGTGGGGTCTTTGATCTAGAAGCCACATCAAAGTAGATGGGTGTGCTGAGTACACTTGAGCCAGGCTAAATGGAAAGAGCAATTAACTGCCCCTTCACATAGTTATTGCTGCAACAATAGGAAGCAGAAATAGCAGAGAAAAATAAACCGTGCCACCAGAGTGGTTCCCCTGAGACGGGCAGCAAATTTGGAGGCAAGGAGGTTTATTGGTTGCAGCTGCTGGTAAAAGTCAGAAAAGTTCAGGGAAACCAGAAGGAATCCCATAAACAGCAAAAGCAGCAGCTGGGGTTGATAAGGAGAAGAGGCAGAATGACTTTTAGGACCAAAGAGATGGACAGTAATTTCTAGACTGCTTGTTGATTTACCCTTGTGGCATTCAGGAAAATAAGATGTTCTTCATAAATGAACAACACAACACCACATAGATACCTGATGCCCATATTCCTTAGGAAACCAATGTATTTGCCTTAATCTGCAGGGCACTGGAAGCAATACGCTGCATGCTGCAACTTAGCATGACTCCATCAGCTAGGACTACAGAGCCTTTATGCACTACAAGAACCTGAAATCTCCCATTAAGAATAGGAGGAAATCCACCCTGACATCCATCGCAGTGTTAGCATGCAGGATGAATTACGCTGATGTCCAGAAGAGTAAGGTTCCAGTTCACTTTGCTTGCTGGGCTTGAGAGAAATTTTAGCTACTGGCGGATATATTGTATTGCCCATCGGGGACCGCTGGCATGGTGCTTTTGCAGTAGTTAGCCATCCATCCCGTAATGCTCATATCATCTGCAACCACTTATCTCACCTATCTCCTGGAAGGCAGGATTGAACAGAGGAAACCGAGGGAAAATACCACTCTTCTTGCAACACTATGAGAGGATTTAAAGCCATTTGTGAAACAAAAGTAGGAAATGATCACAGCTAAGAAGCTGGTGTTTTAAAGGCACTCTCTGAGGACTTCCACTGCAGTGGTATGAGTTTAGTATTCGTGGTATTAATGGTGAAATTCTAAACTGAATAGGAAACTAACTTTCTCACCTGAGGTTGTACTGCTGTGGTAAAGTGATCCTAATAATTTTGAAGACTAAATGCTATGGTTAGGTGTAAATTAGGTTTCAAAAATAAAGAACTCAACAATGCAAACACAAATTTTGAAGATTTCAGATAATAAAACCAGGTAGAATGTTTGTACGAAATACAACAGAAGCTCCCTTTGGTGGAACATGTGTAAGGTGAAGTCTTGAGTGGATACCTCATGCATACAATTTAATGAGGAAAAAAACCCATAAATCAAATAAGATGGAGACAAAACATATCCAAAGGGATTATACCAAAAATCAAGGTTTTAAGAAATGGGTTGTTGTGCAGAGAGAGGCAATTGATCTATGTGGTCTCCTCCATGATCTTTCTGCCTCCTGGGCTCTGTTTCAGAAATCAGTAGAATGATTTTTTATTAAGTTCAGTTTTCTTTAAACTTGTGTCAGCAGTCACTGAAATAATGTTTTACCCCCCTCTGTAGAGTTGATTGGCACATCTTTGTTTCACACATTCATTTTATAAATCTTTTAATGCTTTCTCTGATATGGTCACAGAAAAACGATCCAAGACAAATGGGAGATCTAATCTTCAGAGAGTTAGCTAGTATCTAACAGCCAAGAGAAAGCAAACAGAACACTGAGATTTAGCAGCAGAAGCACAGAACAAATCAGAAGAGAAGATTGAAATGCAGAAAGAGCCAATGGGGGCCACCTGAGGGCTGTGTGAAATGCTGAGTGCCCCATTACCAAGGTACTGATATGGTAATAGTGCAAAAAAGGACAAAACAAGTGTTGAGTAGTCTTGGGTGTTCATAAGTATGGTTATAAATGAACCCAATTAGTTGTGTGCTCATTAGGCATGGAGGAGAAAGAAGCTGAGAAAGGCTTGCTGAAACAAAAGAGCCAGCAAGATGTACCTAATGTCTTGCTTGCATGAAGGGTAACTGGATGGGCTATAAAGTGTTATCAACCAGCACACAATAAAAGGTGCTCAGGGGCCCTTCAGAGCACCTGTTCAGCCAAATGGAATTCTGGTAGCAATCAATATCTGGAGCAGATTTCAGAAGAGGTTTTCAGGCGCATAACCTCACCACAGGCCAGTGGGAACTGTGCTCCGAAGTCCCTTACACACTAATTCCTACCTATGCATGGCTATTAAGAAAAATAACAATCATACAGCAAGGACTGTAGGTAGCCTGATATTAGCATGTAGAAAATGTGTAGTGGTAGCATCTCTTTGAGCCTGAACTCATTGCTCAGTAGCTTTTGCTGAGCAGGAGTTTATTATTCGTAACTCTAAAATCTACCCCATCTCACTTCATCTTCTGAGCTGTACAATCAATAATTCAAGTATGCATTTTAAGAAGATTTCAAAATTAACTCAGCCATCCTAATGTATAGGACATACCACACAGATTAGTATACACAACAGCTTCTTGGTGAGCCAAGATGAAAGCAGCAGAGTGATTTGGAAAATATGAATATTATTATACTGAAGAGAAGCTTAGAGTAGTAGGCAGAGAATAAGATCCAATGTTGCTTACCTGGTGGCACATGCTTGTTTTTGGCAGTTTCTGGGAACTGCATACCCTCTACGTGGCAGTGGAGAAACAGCATCAATATGACGTAAACAGCAAAACATACACTTTGTGATGATCCACCCAGGATGCCCATTATAAATTTAAAGCTAGGTTATGTTACTTACTTCTGATTTTTGAAATTCTGTCATAGAATAGTTTTTTTAAACAGAGCTCATACAACTCCTTGTAGTTTATGTCTACTTGCATGTTGAAGAAGGTAAGCATTAGTGTGGAAAGAAGGAAGGAGTCAGCTCTGGCCATGAAATCTGTCATCAGTGTAAGGGCAGGGCAACATTACTGGCCTATGCCATGCTCTCTTTCAAGTGAAAACACAGCTGCGCTGTGATGTATGTTTTTTTGGTTTGGGGTTTTTGAGGGATTTTGGTTTGATGTTTGGTTATTGGTCGGGTTTTTTTAAAATTACTTCCTCTGCCTGCCTTGTTATCTCTGTTAAATACTAGCTGTTCACACTCATGCTCTTCTGTACTAAAGGTCTTGGAGTAAGGATACCTGCTAGGACTGATGACCTTATTGCTGGGCTAGCTGAGGTGTTGTTTTTAAGTTTTAATCAGGAAAGTAGCTGTTCTCTAGCTCAGAGGGTTCAAAGCTCTAGTGTTGCCTGCTCCTTGATGTCCTTCCAAGGACTAACATGCATGTGGTTATGTTGTAGCTTGGCTCCATGGCCGAACACATACAGACTTCTGGCTTTTTTTTTTCCTGACTTTGAGCATTCTCCTCTTACAAATCTCTGGGTCTCATTTAGACCTTTGAAGAAATGCATATTTACTTTTACAACTGGATTGAGTGGGAAAGAGCCTTCCCTAAAGAAATAAAACTATTATTTAACTCAGGGAAATTGGTAAGATACTACCCTCTCAGTGAGGACCCTCTGTTGTCATTTGTCACTTGGCAGCCTAGGCCTGCGTAACGCAGCCCCTGGGTTAAACAGAGGTTGAAGCTGAAGCTCTGGCTTCAGTACTGATCCTGCACACAGAAGCTGGAGGGAATGTAGTGGGCAAGGAAGAAATGTGCGTTTCAGCTCCTCAAGTCAGAGCCATACATATCTGCCTTTCATACATAGCTTTCCTGGACAAAGAATATTGGGTAAGGAGAGGCGACCTGCTTTATCAAGCTAGAGCTCTATCTGTTGCAGACAGCTACATCTCAGTGCCCATCAAAACCAGCTAGGTTTTTATTTGTAATATATAAAGGCTTAACATGAGTATCCATTTGTATAGATATGTTAGTAATAACCACAGGGCACTATTACTGCTGTTGTTATCATCGGTTTTC
Source organism: Coracias cyanogaster (assembly GCA_033124195.1). Taxonomy (NCBI): domain Eukaryota; kingdom Metazoa; phylum Chordata; class Aves; order Coraciiformes; family Coraciidae; genus Coracias; species Coracias cyanogaster. The sequence goes on along the minus strand of JAVSBS010028031.1, from coordinate 7,014 downwards.
TGCTTAACTGTCCAAGTATTCAGGGGAGTCCAATTCAGATCCAGCTATCAATGAGTTTTGAATGCTACTACCATGTTTTATACTTGGTTTTGGGAAGGTACATGATTTGTGTATCTAATGTAGATAGTACTGTATGGGTTTTCCCAAGTAATTTTTAAGGCATTGCAATTATGCTATCTGTGTCATTGCTAACAGAATTATGCATTCTGTGTCTGTCCTCTCCTGCACTCGCTCTGGCATTCTCATGAAGTGGAAAAGCAGTGTCCATGATGATACAGTCTCCTTCCTTCCTTTCTAAGGCCACTATGCTGGATCTGATAGCATATACCTTAAGGCCATTAACAGCTAAAAAAAAGAAATCTCAAAGGGATTTTTATACTTTAGTGTTTCTCACTTGGACTAAGATTGCAACACATTCCCTTTTACTGTCCTATTGTATTGAAGTAACTTGTATTCTGTGGCTTTCGCAGAATGCATGGTGCACAATTTGGCGGTCCTTTAGCCTGAATCTTTTAAAAATCTCTAGCAGTATTTGTATGATCATAAACAGAAACACTAATAGTCTCCAAAACCTGACAGCAATTCCTATGCTCTGTACTTCCTTCCATCTTCATTTTATCATTGCTCGTACAAAGATCCCACAATTCAGCTCTCAGTTGCTCTTTCTGGTCCTTCCCTGACAGCAATTTTCACGTCTATTTTCTTTAGTTGCTGAAGCTGTCAATCCACAATGCTTCCCAAGAGCCATTCTCAGATTTACAGAAGCAGGAAGCAAGCACAAAAGGAAGACCCGGAAGTCGGACACTGTTTTAAAGATAAGGTCTGATCGGGGAGACAAGGCTGCTCGGTTTCAGAAGATCTAAAACCAACATATGGTTCATGTGCTGGATGCAAACAGCTTACACACACCCCGCTGCCACGACACACACGCTCCAGCTGCGCCCCTAAGCACATATCTAGAGAGAAGCACGAACAGCACAAGCATTCATGGTACTTTCTCCCAAGTAATTTCTCACCTATTTTAATTTCAGTTATTTTCTCAACTACATGTGGAGGGTTTTCCCCCACATTTTGTGATGTTCTCTGGATTCCTTCTGCTCAATGTGGTGCTGTCTTTCCCTTGAGGTCATGCAGATGATGAACACCCATAAAAGAAGCCATGGCAAAGCCTCGATGAGGTTGCAGTCCAACAACGACCTCCATGTGTTTCTCCTGCATCCGACTCCTCCTAACATTGTGGCCTCCAGAGACTACACTGCCTCCTGTCAGTGAAGTCTGACCTTAGCAAAGAGTCATAGCCTGCTTGCTCATTTGTCATGGAGAAATTGCCCTACACCTTTTGTCATCTTTCTCACTCTTCTCCAAAATTTTTATCATATTTTGTTCACAGGTGAAGGGGCCAGAGTAGCACACAGTGTTCAAAATGGGGATAAACTATGGTTTTGTATTGGGGTTTAACTATTTTTTGTTTGTTCTCTATCTGTTCACTAAAACCTCCTACAACTTTATTTGGTGTTTTCAAGCACTAAGTTGATGTTTTCATGGTCTCACTCCTGACAGCCAGCGCAGAGCTCATTCTATTCATGAGCCTTGGATCACTTTTTCCAACACGCATCACTTTACATTTGCTTCCACTGTGTTTCACCTGCCATTTTGTTACCCAGCCTTTCCATCTTCAGAAATAATTTGGTAAATCTTCAGTCAACCCTTGTTTTCACTAGCTTGACCAACTTTTTTGTAACTATCAGACCGTGTTATTTCAACAATTGGTATTTTTTCAGGCTGTTTATAAACTTGTTGAACAGCATAGCTTTTAGGAACTTCATCAGCAAGCTCCATCCACATTGAGAACAGCCATTAACTCCTCCTTCTTGCTATCTTCAACTAATTACATATTCAGGCACCTCCCCTTAGTAAAGCAAGTTTTTCCAGCTAAATTGATCCATCATTCCCATTTGTCCCCAGTCTACTTGTAAAGAATCAACGCAGGTGTCTCTCCCTCTAGAACAACCTGTAGGGCACCAAAGATCAAAAATACCAAAATAAGCTGTGTGAGATGAATTTTATATTCAAAATAAACATAGTGCCATTGCATTGCTACCAAGAAACATTTCTCTGTTCTCTAAGAACAATTAACTACACAGTTTACAATACTGGAAGGCAGTCACTTACTAACAATGCAGGACAATTTGCAGATGAGGTTGATTATGCTGGCAGTGTTTAACTGAAAAATAAAGATACACATTGTTTGAAGCTAAATAAAGCATGAATGTCTTCATTCAGCAGGCAAAACAGCACTTTGAGGCCTCAGCAACAACATTTTTCTCAGTGTGCGGTGTGGGACAGCCAGGGCAAGTAATGTTCTGTGAGTCAATTACTAGTTTATTGCCTTTAGGTGCATCATTTCAAGTCCAGAAATTTATGAAAATTATTTTGGTGTGATTCACCCCCCCTCACCTCTAAACATTTTAAATGGCAATTTTACAGATTTTTAAAAGTACTTATAGTATAAACATAGCAAAACATATTCATAGTATAATCAATGGTCTGGCCTACAGAGGATGGTGACTTGCTGTAGGTTATGTTAGAAGAGCTGCTGCCTCTCTGCAACACATATGATGCACCTCACCATGCAGGATCGAAGACCTCTTTTTGCACTCTCTGCCACTTTTCTTAAGAAGAGGGTGCTCATCAGCTCGTGAAAAAAGGTCCATGCTTCCTTCAGTGTTCACTGGTGCGTCCACTGACTTCTGTGGGGCTCCTCTGATTATTACCTGGCTATCAGTGCCTGGTGATTGAAGGAAAATTAATCTGAGATGGGCCTGTGGTTCTCCTCTTAAGTATGCATGGAATATTTTTCTTAATTTGATTTTTAGCATGCAGTGTTATTTTATTTGACATCCATGCATCTTGTTTCCTTTGTATTATCTCCTTTTCTTTGACACTGGCATGCACAGTTGCTCACAGCTATCTGCGGATTTCATTATGTTTCTGTTTACTTCCGCTTTAGGATCATTAATGAGGATGTTGACTAAGTCAAGACCTGCCACTAATCTCTATGTTATGGTACCTGATAGCGTCTCTCTGTTTTATGTGCTGTTACTTAGCATTACCCTTTGCCATGGACTTTTTGCCAGCTCTCAGTACACTTGAGAGCAGAGCTGGTGAATAATTTATTAATGAATTTGCATCTTATTTTCCTTCATGAAGTACATACAAACAGTCTGTAACTGATTTGTTTCTTACTTGAAAATCTTCAAGAAACACTTAATGCAGACAGGTTTTAGTATGTGGGTTGCTGGCAAATTTCATTAATACGTTCTAGATTCATACTTTCTGTGATGTGATTGGTTACTTAAATGGTACAATACTGTTTCACCTCCCTTATGTGCCAAGTGAATATTTTAAGATCAATAAAGAAACCATAAAATGGCAAAAGTATGGTATTTATAAGACTGGTATTAAGTTTAACCAGAGAAAGTATCTTACAGAAAAAATTCAGGAGAACAAAATAAAAGTTTGTCAATGCTTGAGAGCTGATTTCCTTTTAAAGAGTGATCACAAACACCTGTTTCTATATTATGCGTAATTCTACTCCAGAGTTTGTGAATTGGTTTCAGGGTCCATGAAAAAAAGAATTGATACTATATTTACTCACTGATTTCATGATTCCGTGTTTATATATACATGTCCATGGAATTTTATTCTTTATGAGATGTGCCAGAGATGCTACATTTCTTTTACCTTTATATGTTCAGTGATAACTCTGTTGATATTGGCTCTTTCATTTTTTTGTAAGGATTTATTTCATTGTGACACACTTCAACTTTTACTTTTCCTTTCCTTCTGAAAAATCAATACCATATGCACCTTTCCCTAATATATTGATTGGTCCCTGGTTGTTTTTGAGTTTTCAGTAGTAATTGCTGGGCTGTAATAGAAAAATCAGGATGACTTTTTTCTTGAAGTACTTCTCATTAAGAAATTGATTATTACGTTTTTTTTTTTTCCAAATAAAATGTCATTAATGGTCTTATCCTTGTCAGAAAGCTGATTTTCATCAAACAAAATGTATTTTTCAAGTATTCTCATGAAAAAAATTGCAAATTAGCTGTATTTTCTCCTCTTACATTACTTGGGTGGGGAGGTGAGAGGGAAATCAGTTTAATATGTTGAGATCATCCAGCAACAGTGATTTGTATAAGCTCGTATTTCTCTAATATTAATACTTGCATTTCTTGGTTCCCAGGACTCTTCCTTGAAACCCTTTTTCTCATTCCTGTTTTTCAGTAAACTCGTGTTACCAGCAAAAAGGCAAGAACTTTCAGCAGGTTTTCTGCTCCATCTCTGCCTGCTCCCCCTTTCCATGCAACCCAGGCGCAGTTTCCCCATATATGTGTGCCTATATATATATATACACATACATACACACAGATATATATACACAGACATTTGGAGCTCACTGTTCTCATACTTGCTTCTTGCACTTATTGGAGCCAAGAGGACAAGCAGAGTTACAATTGCATCTTCTACAGGCTTTTCCTATACGAAACAGCTGGGATGCTTTCACACCTCTGTTTGGAATGCAGCCTTACTGGTGCTTAGGTTCTGGATTTATTTTTGTAGCAGAAAGGGGTAATTGGTATGAATCCACACACATCCTAAGGGTTGAATGTGGTTGTCATGCTTTTAGCAATAGAAGCCACCATTTCCAATTTTCTACAGCAATACAGATGCAAAAATTAAAAGTGAAACTGGAAGCTGGCTCCTCAGTAAACTGAAAAACCCAAAGCTACTGTGATATAAACTAACACAATGCACACAGGGAAAAATAAGTCAGTTTGAACTGTATTGGATTCAGCCCATCTGTACTTATCCTACACTTGCAGCTTGATATAATATTTTAATTTTATTGCCTTAGTGTCACATGCTGCTAACAGTGGCCCTGCCATACCCCAGAAGAGCTGTCTTTCACAGGTAGGTGGAAGAATTCCTGTGTGCCAACCAGTAACCAAAATCCAGCCTTCCACTAAGAAGAGGGTATTTCAAGTGACTAAGAAGCAGCAATGTCAGCGCACAAGGTTGCTGTACAGTAACAGATGCTTCACCACCAGATCATTGAAAGAGGATGAAAATAGCACACAAAAAAAATGCAAACAGAAAATCCCATCCCCCCAAAAACCCAGACTTGAAGCACAATGTTACACTACTTCAGTGTATGTTCTATTTTCAGAAGATGCTAAAGGAGCTGAAGCACAATGGGCAATGATTTTCACATTGTTCACAACAGAAAGTATTTGTACAGTAATGCAAATACATGGTGGCAGCCTGCAGGGCTGTTGAGGCAAAATGTTTACAGGGATGCTATGTGTAATTCTCTGAGGCTCTGCAGCAGACCATGCTGGGATGCAGCCAGGGATCTGGACCGCAGGCAAGGTGCAAATAACAGCAAATAACTGCCCTGCTAACAGGTTGGTGGTGGGGTGCTTACCTGGGTACGTGGAGGGTCACAGCCACTGTTGTTCATCCCCGTGCAGCTGCGTGAGGACTTTCCTTCACATTGTGCTCTTTCCTTAGTCTGGAAAGCAAGTGGTTTCAGTGCAGCTACATGGAGGGTAAAATACTGCCCAATGTAAGGGGCAGTGAGATGTCTCCAGCATCTCTGCATTTGAGACTCCAGAGCCCACCCAGGCTCTTCTTGGACACAGCATATGCCAAGTTCTTGGCATTTGATCATGCACTTAATGAAACGGGAAGGCAACTGTGTGTTGAGAAACATATAATGCAGTAAGAGAAAAGCCAGGAGAACTCAATTTTTCATGGCTAGGGAGAAATTTCCAAGAAATTCCTATTTCTATTGGTAACTTATTTACTTATACCTAGAGTCTTTAACAGGAGAGTTATTGCAGTATATATAGCAAGGTGGTTACATTAACAGTAGTGGATGGGATAACTAGACCTTGAATCAGACTGCAAGTAGCCTTTAAATAAAACTCTTTCAATTTCTTTAATCATTAAGAGTCCCTGACACTTAGAAAAAACAGCTAAATCAGCTGTACTGCTGGAGAAAAGACAAAAAGTAAACACCTGCTTCTCTAGGAAGTTCTGCTCTATTGGGAAACACCAGAAACTCGCCTCAGGAGCCTAATAGGTGGTACATACCTATGGTGCACAAGCTTGCTTTTAGCCTCACTGAAAGAAAAACAAAAGAGTTGTCAGAGCACAAATCTTGCTATTGCTCTGTTATATATAATTTAAAATATATAGTTTAAAATAAGTTTGAACTACATATATCTTAAGCTATATTTATATATTTAAAACTATAATGATTGAAAATTAAAGAGAAAGGTGACTTTGTTTCTTTGGCAGTCTTTACTGCCAAACTTTTTCTGTCTGCCCCACAGCAGTCTGGGATAGTCACTCTTGCCCCATCTCCCACTCTTACCAAGAGAGATGATATTTTTTTCCTTTGGATTTTCACAAGCTAAAGCAAAGCTATTTTTCCTGTCATGGGGCAGAGGTCTCGGAATAGGGACACTTTCTTACATTTGCTTTAAGGCTCTTGCAGGGCTTATAAATACACCGTCACTGCTCTTAGAAAAATATGAATTTAGAAACCACCTTTTTCAGGGCTGGATCCTTGGCCTGTGCAAACTGTCAGAGCGGAATTGAAAGCAGTGGTGCAGTATGGCATTTTACTCCAACTCCCTGCTAGAAGCCATTAAATCTCGAACTGTGAACGGTGATGTGTTGTGCTGATTGAGCCATCATCCTTTTATGCTGCCATCAGTTGCCTGATCATACAATCCAACACTGAACTCAGCAACATCTCCTCACGAGTCTTCTTTCAGACAGTCCTGCCATAAGTTCCTGTGGGCCCAGTGCCTCTGCTGCCCACTGTGATGCCACCATCATCTACTCAACACAACGGATAGAAATGGCTCCCTCAGTGGCCCTTCACATGGAAGGACACCACTGAGAGAGCTCAGCAAGATACAACCAGCCCCAACAGAA
>JAVSBS010028030.1:0-147526 GCA_033124195.1 Coracias cyanogaster | reverse complement strand
CCTCTTCTCTAGACTAAACAAGCCCAGTTCCCTCAGCCGCTCTTCATAGGGCATGTTCTCCAGCCCTTTTACCAGCTATGTTGCCCTTCTTTGCACCCGCTCCAGCACCTGAATGTCCTTCTTGCATACTTGTCCATACTTGCAGAAGGGACAATTTTCAAAGTTTAATGCAATACATGGCTACTAGAGTGCAGTTTGCCCACTAGTATGATTAAGGCACACTAACTTCTCTGACAAAAGGCATAAATAAAGGGTAACATGTAGATGTTAACATCTGATGACCTGGGTTTTCCTCAGCCTGAATGGTGCAGTCAAATGTTGCTTGCAGCTTCATTGACAGGGACCAACCCTCAACACAGATCTGGAGTAAGGTATGTCTCTGGTCTAGAGTACAGTATTTAAGACATTTTGCTAACACCCTATCCACACTATAAGATAATATCAGACTGAGGAAACAAGACTCTTGAATTAAGTCTGCTTCATGATCATCACCACTCTAAGAGAACTTTTGCTCTCTTAGACTGTTTCTGAGTAGAAATTAACCTCTGAGATTAAAGTGAGAAATTGAACAGCATATGGATGTATCAAAAGAACAGGAAAAAGAGCTGGATAAGCATCTGGAAAAAGTCAAGTTCACCCCTGCTTAGATTCTTCCAAAACAAGATTCTTAAAGGTTTTATTGGGCACCTGAGAAATGTCTCACCGTCAGGTTTTTCAGCTGGTGGAAAATGCTGGAGGTGCCAGTTGCAGAACAGCCATCAAAGCTATCACACCTACTTATTTTCTTGTTCTATAGGCAAGTAGTGGATTGATATTTCTAGGAGCCTCTGCTATTTGCTATAAGTTTCATCCTATTCTTTGCTTTGTGGCCCCATATTTGCATCAGGACCTACTTCATCTCTTCAGCACCAGCAGTACCTCAGACATCTGTATGTGACCAGTTACAGACCATCCAGACCTGTGTTCTATCTCACCACTCCAAGCTTCAGCAGGACTTCAGATACTTGTGTGTTCAGTAACACACACTGACTGCCGATGAATTTCTGGGCAGAGATTTAGTTGCCAAAATTTTAAAATACTCTGCCTGAGAAATTACTATGATACTAGTTGCTAGTGAAGCCACCCTCATTTCTGCCAGATCTGCAGAGCTTGAGTGTGCTAGAATTAACTTAGAAATTACACACTCAGCCCTGCCCTGCCTCGGGTGGGAAAACCAGTACAAAAGTGCTCATCAGTCTGATCAGTTCACCATCAGCCTCAATCCACCTTAGCACACTCTATCCAGATCAAATACACCTTCACAAACACCAGATCCCAGGTCACAGAGTGACTCTGCTCAATTTATGCTAGTTTCTGTTGGGCATCGAGGTGTTTTTGTTTTATAATTCCGTTGAGACATTTGAAAGCGGACATAAAGAATGGTTTTCACACAAGCATTCTGGATTGGCAGCCTCTATTCCCACTGAAGCAAAAGTGGGTTTTATAGATTTCACTGAAGACACAGCTACACTAACAACAAATATGTCCCAGCACCTCACTCCAGCTGTCTTGTCTTGTAGGTGAATGTTCTTCCCTGAAAAGAATATGCTTAAGGGGACTAAACATATATGTAGAGAGATTATCTCTTGTGACATTTAAGATGAATGAATAGTGGATACTTAAATTGAAATTCAAGAAAGCATTGAATGAGTCAGAGCAATTAATTTGAGGTCTGCCAGACCAGTTAACCTATGACCTCTTAAACACTCAAAGAGAGGTAGACAGGACATTTAAGTTAAACACTTATAATGGTAGTCTTACTACTTCCATTGATTCTAGAGGGAACCAGGATCTGTTAGTCTAGGAAAGAAATCTAAATCAATCAGTGTCCTCTAGAATGGAGACAATGATGTACACAGTCCCAAAAGATCCCTTCATTAGTTTGAAAAGTATGCAGATCAAGTTCTCACCTTCTTTACACCCTTGGCAGACACACTGGGTCCCTTGAGATCTTGCAACTATAATAGAAAAGAATTGAAAACATTGAGTCATAAAGATCACATCTGCCTTTCTTCCTTTATGCCTTCTCCCTCTTCCACCTCATCCTTGCATTCTGTTTTGAGATGCTTTAAATATATACACATAAAAAATGCATGATTGTTTTCCGCATCTAATTAATTTTAGCATTGCAAATTAAAAAAAATGTAAATGTACAAATTTTTATTGCACCAGGAAATAATTTTTCTTTTCCTCTATGTTTCCATAGAAGTTTTTTATTTGTATGTTAGTTTTTTGTAGCTTGGATTTTTCTTTTTTATCTAGAAGAGCATGTCCTAAATACAAATTGGTACAACAAACCCAAGCAGATCCACAGGCAATCATTTAAGGGAAATGTTTGCCTTACACATATTCAATGACAAACCAAAGTGTTCCTGTATAACAGCCACATAATATGTATTTCAATAAATTATTTAAGTGTGTATTTATGTAGAAGATCTGAGCAGCAATAAGAGTACTTTTCTGATACATGGATGGATGTCCTAGTCTGGAGAAGAGTACAATGCTGGCTTTGCTAGCGTCATCACTCCACATCCTCTCCCAAGGACAGGTAGCTTCAAAGATACTGGAGGCTTGAGGGTGCTCTGTGTGATAAGAGGACACTCCCTGCTGACCACAGTCTGTATTTGCTCTTCTTATTCTCTTTGTGCCAAGGTATCTGGCTGCATCTTCCTTGTTCAGTTGCCTTCATCACCATGCCTTCTCATTGCACTCTGTGGTGTGCAACCATCCCCTTCCACTCATGTGCACCCAGCTCTCCCCAGTGTTGTTACTGATTTTTTTTCTGAGCATCAAACCATTCTGGATGTCAACGTGTTCCATAGAGAGGATGGCACAGATATGATAGAGATTACAGAAGAGCTATCCAAGCTGAGTGCTGGATGTGGCAGCTGACAACACTTTAAAAATAATTAATAAACTATGTCTCTTTCAGCTAGATCTCTTGCATGACCTGTTCCAGTCTCATGTTCCTGTGACATCAGATAAACCACACAGGTTTTATGGCTTAACTTTGCTTTTTCACCCTTTTTTTTTCAATGTCCAAATCTGCCACAAATTTAGCTTCTTTCTGCCAGTCTCTTCTCCATTATTCAAAATTAGAGAGGTAAGACCTGTTAACTTGAATGGCTGCAAAGTAGAATATTTAGATTGATGTATAGTTGCTCATCAAATCATGCACAAGGCCTTGACAAAATCATGCAACCAGTTTTCTCCAGGCAGTTTAAATATTTTCCAACTTAGCCAATGACTAGAGTTATCGACTATTTTATTCATGAAAACAGTGTCAAAATGAGAAATAAGGGCATTTTGCTTCCTTCCCTAATTTGAAATATCATCTTGAATTGGAAATGAAACAATTTTTTAAAAAATTTACATGCCTCAAAAACATGATTTTTTTATGCGGAGACATTTAATTCTCTCCCCCCTTTCAAACTGTGATTTTTCAGACAAATGAGGTTTTCTTCCAAATGCCCTCAACTCCCATGAAATAGTTCCAAGGCATCCTCTCCAGTTATGTCAATCAGTTTCAGGCAGTCTGCAAAGAGACATGACATTTCATAACAATGACATACCAGCCTGGGAAATGATAGGTGGGAAATAAGCAGTTTTCTCAAAATAATCTCAATCATCTACACAAATTCGTAGTACATGTATAAAATGTTACCTTTCTTCAACTTAACCTGGTTAAATGCAAAAAATATTAAAAAGTGAATTAAAAAATCAAGGGCTTGCTACCTGTGAAAAGATTCAGGCTTCACAAGTAATGAGTGGGAAGAAAAAAATGTCTGATTTCTCTGCTGCTCATGGGTATTTTGATTGAATTTAACACATCTCAAGCTGCCAAAAGCCAATGCTACTCATATGAAGCAGCACTGCTTCTCCAATTAAAAAGTGGAAGCGCAGCTGCTTCCAGGCAAGTGGAAAGGAAAGTTGGCTTGAGTGGCAGCAAAAGAAGAGGAAAAAAAAAAGTGCTGATTTCTTTATTTGAAGTTTTTTATTTAGTTGTTTCTTCAAGCATTTGGCTGCTGTGGTCATGAGAATCCATCAGGACACAGGTGGAATGACTGCTATTGTGTTGCCAAAGGAAATACAGAAATGTGAACTCCTTCCCTGTACCCCCTTGTTTTCTTTTTAACATTTTTACCAGCTTGTAGGGTCACTCTTATCCCTCTCTCTTTTCCTTTCCTGGTGGGAAAATTATATATATTGGACCTTTGGAGTTCACTTCTCAAGAGTGAGTAGATTAACAGAAATTTCTTTTTGAGATATTTCAGGAATCAGACATGTACATATGATGTGCATTCTTCTGTGGTGTTTGATCAAGTATGGATATTTTAAAAGGGCAGAATACAATCCAGCTGGAGTACTGGTGTTTTCTCATCCTTCCCACTGAACTGGTGTACAGTCTAGATCTACTACTAGCTGATCTGTCAATATTGTGCTGCAATTTGTACACAACAAGAGCTGTGAAAAGCAATAAAAATATCTTCATTGCATGATAGGAAGCAGACATGCCTAACATCTAAAATCAACCACATGTAAATTTTATTGTTCTGACATTAATTATCATACCAACAAAAAAAACATAGAAAGAACCAGCTATCATAGCTCTTTTCCATTCTTCTTCAGACTGCTGGCTTTATGTGACACAAATAAACAAATAAATAAATAAAGCAGCTTAAAAAGGAAACCTGCAAACAATTAAAGATGGGTACAGACAAAAGATTCAAACTTTCTCAGATTCTAGGATATATTAAAATTTGGAATTCACAAATAGCTCTGAACTTTCCCAAGTATCCACAAATCATTACTGGGTCATAGTCCACATCAAAGTACATATTTTTAAAGCATTTGGAATCCAGATATAAGTTTGACTGTGCAGCTTAAGAGCTGACACCAAATCAGGTTGCTGCAAGTTACGTATTAACTAAGCCAAGTTATATGTGTGTTTTAATTCCTTACCAAATGTGAAATCATTTGAAGAGGTTTAAAATAATCCCCATAACTTTGCATTTCCTGTGGCCTACGTACATGTACATAGAGAGTTCATCCATCTCTACAGACTTATAGGTATTTGTCCTGTGATAACAACTCTGTTTTCCAAGCCTGATTTTAAACTAAGTATATAGATTAGCAAATAGACCAAAGAACATTACACCAGGTAATTTCTGGTGGTGCAAGACGGACCAGGTATTTTTCTACCCTATATGGGAACTGTCAGATATGCTGAACTTTCAAAACTGCCTAAGCCACACAGGAATTTACACTGCATTTTAAAAATGTGATATTAGTGTCAAAGAGGTAGGGTTTTCTAAGGCAATTTGGCATTTAATCTTGTGGGTAGATGTAAAGTCAGATTTTCAGAAAAGCCCAAATCCCCCGGAAATCAATACCCAATCAATACTCAAATGTTACTTTGCAGTGACAAGCAACATTTCAAAGGGCTAAATGCAATAGAGTTGAACTCTGTGCCAAGTCTCTTTTGTCAATGACTGTTAAATAAAATAATACACACTATTTTAAAAAGTTCACTACTATCTACCTTTCAGACATACTTGGAATATTCTGCTTGCATGAACTGGGAAGAAAGAATCTGATGGCTCAGTGCTAGGCACATGGCTAAAGTAAATTATACTATTGCCATGTTAAATAGTGAAATTAATTATTAAAGTTAATGCGTAGACCAAATAACAACATAGCTCTCTTATCTGGAGGAGTAAAATGACAACTCAAGCTTTGTGGCTGCTTCGTTGGAAGAAAAATTAACAACAAAAGATTTCTGCATAAGGCCTTATAAGGTCAAAACAATGAAAATATCATTGCTTTTGTTCTCTTTTGCTAATTAGATACATATTACCATTAAAAAATCTTTGTTAAAAAACCTCACAGGTAGAAACAGTATATCTGGGTTTGTTACTTTAATTCTATTTCTGTATTGAAAATCAGATGAAAAAGCAAGAACAGGCTGACCGTACTTAATAAATTTATTTATAAGTAATATATTCACCATAAAAATAAAGCGGTATTGTTTCTGAATTTAAATGTCATTTTGAAAAAGAATGTGTTAAAAAGAAAAAAGAAAATCAATTGAAACATCAAAAAAAGCCCCACAACTTTGTGGGTTTGGCTAGTATTTTGAAATAACTAGGTTTTTCAGTTCACTTCCCTTCATATATGGCAATGTCATTGTATTAGTAGTAGATTTTCTTGATATAGATATTTTTTATTTACTGAAATGTCTAAGGTTTTCTTTGGCTTGATCTAAACTGAAATTCTGTCCCTAGACTTTCAACTCTATTATCAAATTAAAAATAAAAGCGTAAAACTCCCAAACTTTACTTCTTATCCCTAGCTAGTAATTTATGTAGGTTAGACAGAGCCACTGAAGAATTTTTTTCAAAACATCTGGACATTATGAAAATCATTGTTCACAGATATGAAGACTTCACTCTTAAGGCATCCGGTAGAAATGCTGCCTTGACAATACTTAATCTGAAGCAAGCCCTTACAAGCAAAGTTTTCAAAAGACCTTGGTGGGGTGATGTCTAAACTTCTGAACAGCAGGTCTTATGCCTTGATTTGGTTTATGGAGAGTCATTTTCAGTTAAAGGATTTTAACCAACTAAAAAGCACACTTTTGCCGATACATAATGTATCTATTAGGCTGTCAACAGGGCTTGCTAGTATTGCCATCCTGACAGAACTAACTAAATGCAAACCTGGCTTAATACTCACTTCTAGGAAATAAAAAGATTTGCTGGGGAAACTCTTTCCTTAGAGATGCTTCCAGTGCAGATATGATGCTTATTGAGAGGTATGCCTCACCCATACCTTGAATGAAACAAACTATACTGGCAGAAGGATTTGATGTTTCAACTAAGAGTATGCTAGGGAAACTGTCCCTGTGAAAAATAAATTACGTTACCAGCTCACACAACTGTAGTAACAAAAGTTAAGAGCATACCTAGCCTGTGAAGAGCAGAGGAGCATTCAGGGAGGGGCTGGGGAAGCTATTTGAGATAACTTCAAGCGAAGCGAAGCAGACTTCAAGAGCTGTGAGCTGGTCCTAGGCAGAGCTGCATGCTTTTTCTTTGCGAAGCAAGGAGCACTAAGGCTTCGTGCAACTTCATTAGTGCTGGGATTACGATCTGACCTCGCCTGCCAATCTGAAAGCAAACTCAGACCCTCACCGTTCATCATTACAGGCAAGGTGTTACCAGATTTAAATAGGTACCCTCAAAGGAAAAGAAGATCAGTACATCAAAGCATTATCTCTAGTTTATTTAATGTGGAATGACCAAATGGCAGGGCTTTTTCATGTTCAAGGATAGAACTGTAAGCAATTATATCTGTACCATTGTAACTGATCCAACCAAGCCTGTATACTTACCAGGATCTCTTTCATCCTGTTTAGTTTATGTAGCATTATCACTTCTAGGAGCTTTCACAGTTTTCTAATGTTTTATAGACATATTTGGTCTCTAGGGATGAAACGAAGAACAGAAAAATAATACTCAGTCCCATCTAGATATGAGTATCTGCCTTTATCTGCTGCTTTCACACTACAGTGAATTACAGGCTATTTTTACAGCTTAAGAAAATATCTGTATCAAAGCAACACAACAGTAAAGTGGCAAAAATACTGCATAATTCCAAAGTCCTACTAAGCCAGATCTGAGAAGGATACATCAAAACAGAGCTAAAGAGAATACAACTAAAGAACTTCTCCATGGTGTCTGACTGTGGATTTATTGTTGTCCCATGGTTTGGGGAGTCTGCAGAAAGCTAATGGTATTCAACTTCCATTCAAACTAGCTCTGCAACCAAACCAGAGTGTTTCGTGTCGTTTCACTGGCCAGCTGAAATGTTATTAAGTTTCCCTAAAATCCTCTTTAAGAGCAGCTATGGAAATGGTGCCACCTTCCCCAAAGCTGTGCCCCACCTGCAGTGTGAGACAGAGCCCCTCCCTCTAGCTGCTCTGTCCCCTCAGGGACCATCCTCCCTGGGAGGAAGGATAAAAGCCCTCTCTGCAGGAGTGTTTCAAGTGAGTTTAGCAAACAGGCTCTTGATACACAGCTCTGAGCTGCCCTGCACACAGCCCCCAGTGCCCTTACTCAGAGGGGATGAGTAACTTAGACCCTGGTGAGGAACTCTGCTGCTTTTACATTGCTTTTAACAACATTTCAGACGTGGCTGACACTGTCTAGTGTCCCAAACTAGTTACTCCAAAAATACTTTTTGGAGTAACTTTTCCTGTAATGAAATGGAAAATGCTCAGGGAAGGGAAAGATAAGGGAGAAGATAAAGTGTCTTCTGTAGCTAGTGACATGTCACCACCAAGTGACAGCCCTGTTTCAGCTTTTATCCAGCATCCCAGAGCTTTTGCCTGAGGAGTTTCAATTGAGGACTTCATTCTAGGAGAGTGAGAAGTCATTTATTTGTGGGAGAAATGACAGCCAACAGGCCATGCTCTTCAATGCTTTGAGAATGCACCTCTCGCTGTCTCCACAACAGCACTATGAGCCGGGGTCTGTCCCCAGCTATACCATTTACAGAGACTTCACCTGCCTGAATGAGCATGGCGCCTTTGGTTTTTTTAAAAGTTGAATGTGCAAATAGTTCTTCTACTTAGGTGCATATCATTTTTCTGTGCTAGATTCTGCTGTAGGACAAAGCTGCTTATTGCTCTCTGCTCAAGTTAGCCTGTCCTAAATTGAGTTTAGTGGGCCACTAGATGATTTTCCTACAGTCTCAGTAGGAGTTGTGGTTTCAGGATATGAATCCAGGAGGCTGAAGAACTATCAGGAGAAGTCAGTGCAAGTGGAAGTTATCCTAAGGCTGCTTTAATTTGTGGTGTGGAACACCATGGCTCTGTCACCTCTCAGGAGCCAGAAGGTTGGTATCTTGCTTTTTGCCACACATACTCTTCAGTCCCAGCTGAGGAGCAGAACAGAGATTCAATCAGCAAACCAGTGTTTTGCACCCTCATTTCACAGCTGATTTCCACACTCTCAGAAACTGCAGGGTAAGCTGGAAGGAAAGGCAGAGTCTATCCACCCTTTTGAATGTACAGACTTCTCTGTATATGACAGTCCCAGTCAGCAGTTCTCTAAGATACAGGTGGTTTTTGTAGCTCATTAGTTAAGTTACTATTTGAGTTTGAGCCTCTTGGGAGCTGGGTGACTGCACACAATTTAGAATGAGAGGATCACGCTATCATGGCCAACAGATTTCCAGATGTTCATCACTACTGTCTATATGGTTTTAGGACATAATAATAATAATAATGACACCTTTTATATTTTACCTTGCTTTTTGTTTTCCTATTTCTCTTAGCCATACAACTAAAATTTGCTTTTAATTGTTTAATTTAGTAGAAGTCAGCTCCGTGAGCGTGGAGGGTGGTGCCAGTCCCCATTAACTATGGTAAATAGTTAGGCTCAGACTGTAGTGCCCCTCTCTGCCATAGTGTCAGCTCTTATGTCAACAGTCATCAGCGCTGAGCGAGTTTATAGTAGGAAATATGGAGTCTATCTGGACAATGTGAGATCTGAAGGATCAAAACATATGTAAACTAGGAATTAGCAAAAGTGAAAACCTAAGCTGATCAGCACAGAGATTTTTGGATGGTTTTGTAAGGTAATTTGTTGAGTTGCACCTTCAAGTAAAGCAATTAGGAGAAAGAACCTTCTATAGTTTGGCTTGAAAAGCTTTTCAGTCTTGAAAAGATCATTATTAGTTTTAAAAGGAAGGAGAAAAAGATGCATATACTTTTTTTCAATTTAAAGGTAACTAGTGTGCTGTGTAGAAATGGTGATGCAAGACACGTAACAAGAAGTGTTCTCAGTAGCATTTCTCATAATTCATGTGTCTCCCACATACTGTATGTAGGAGACTGGCAAGTCTATGTTTTTCCTCAGAAATTAATGACCATGTGACTTGTAACAGAAGCCAACACCTCTACAGCACAGCTTAGCCCTCTGATTTCTCTATGCAGGAGGAACTAATCTTCCTACACACCTCTACAGGGGAAAATTCATCTCTCATTCACATCATTTTTAATGTGATGGCACATGGAGTCACATCAACTTATGTTGATGGACTGCTTATTTTGGTCTGCTCCATAAGGCACTGGATGGGAGATGGGAAACAGTAATGTTTTCAAGAATGAACAAAAGAATTAGTATTTTACTGCCCAAAAGCCTGTATTCTTATTTTTGTTACTCTTCTGTAATGGTTTAATTCCATTAACAGATAGGCACTGAAAATTCAGAACTTCCTTCTTGTGGCCAAATCCTCAGACATCTAAAGCAAAATAAGTGACAATATTGACACTCATAACAAATAGAATGGAGAAAAATGGATTTTTCAGGAGCTCAAGGAATCCACAACTTACAGGTGTCCACTTAAAAAACCAGTCTCTTAGAGAGCATGAGAAATTATGCACAAAAATCTGCTTCTTTTTTTGCGAAGACTAGCTCAGTGCATGGACAGCAAAGAAGCATGTGGCTCTTTTATTCTTATGCTGGGCTTGATATTAACTATTTTCTACTTTCACTCAAGTTAATTTTAGAGTGAAGTTACACCTCATCACCTGAAATAAGCTAGAGGCAGACCAGTGTTGAACAATAATTTCTTACTTTCCCTCTCCTTCCCTCCTTCACTCCTGTCCTTTCCTTGCACCAGTTCTGAAGCTCTCTTGGACCAGTTCAGTTCACTGACAAGATAGCTAATGCGGCCAAAAGAAGCAACAATTTTCCTGAGAGCTTCGCAAGTTGAACCAGCTCAGTGAAAGGCCTGGTGAGCAACAGACCTGGCCCAAAGAGAGAAAAGAGAAAACCTAGCTGTGAGAGGAACAGGCAAAAAGGGGAAGAACCTCCTTCTTTTCAGCAGTGAGCTATTAGACTATCCCAGCTTCCCCCTCAAAGAAAGGAATTTTTAAAAGGGCAAAGTAAACAAACCTGCAACAAAGTTTTAAAGGTGATGGTGGGAATATGCTGATGGGGGAAGATAGTCTTGTCTGAGCTAAGATGGCCTGTTGTTATTCACCCTGACTCTTGCACTTGGTTGCAGAAAGAGCTGCTGAGAGATGCAGCCTCAGAAGGAGCTGGGAGGAGGAAGGGAGGGTGAGAGGAGGAAGCAGGGGGGTCTGCTCTGGCAGCATTGATTCTGGACAATTTCTCATATCCTTTGATAGAGGAAATAGCCTCTCTAGGGAAATATGGAGCTTTTGATATTTGATGAAAGTTCTTATGAATATTTTGATATTTCACCCTACTAGTGACTCCTATGGGCAGGAAATGTCTTACGGGAAGCAGAATAAAGCAACTTTTAGAGCAATCGTCATCATATTTCAAGCAGTACTAGCTAACAGGGTTCTCAAGTTACTAAAAAACTTTCTTCTGACTAATACACAGCCTATTAGTGCAGTATTATATTATTTGTCAAGAATGCTTTATAACACAGTCCATGCCTACCTACATGAACTAGAAAATTAAAGTCAGCAGTCTGCTAGAAAGGTTCATATTTAAATGCCATTCTGATACTCACAACCTGGGACAATGGATTAAATAAAGTCTTGTGAAGGAAGAGACAAACCAACCATGTCTAAACTGAGCACAGCTTGGGTGAGTTAACAAGATAGTTCATACTGTTGCTTTTGGTGATAGCACTGTGTAGAAGCCCTTGCAACAGTCGCCTCTGGGGTGTCTTCTTTCTCCATCTACTTCTCCTTCATGCCCATCTGTTGTTCTGCGACATAGTGTGTGGAAGAGTACCAGAGTGGATGGCAAGACCCATATCCAGGATATAAATATTTATTCTTCAATCCAGCTGTCTCCCACACTAAGCTCGTATATTTTTATTAAACTTGATCTTCCTCTTTCTGTACTGTTGTTTGAGACAATGCAACCATGCATATATTCTTACGTTTTTGTTATTGTTGTTGTTTTGCATATTGCCTCTCAGCTTTTGCTTACACTTAACAGGTAACGCCTAGCAATTCTTTCACAGTGGCTCATCTCCTGCTATTGCAACTGCAAAAAATAAAACATGCAACACAATAGAAATACAAGTTTTAAACCCTTTAAAGGGTTTTCAGAATGTTCTTAAGATTTTTAGCAGGAAACAAGCAAGACCGATCAAATTATTTGGGCACTGTCACTCAGCATGATGACGCATGACTTCTGTTTGCCTTGTTAGCTAGTAGAAGGGATTCAATATCTGGCCTGGAAAGAATAAAACACGGAAGAGTATGAGGGAAACCAAAGTTCAACCCATACTCTCCTTAAAGGCCTGTGCTCACCAAGAAAGGGTTTGCTACTCTAGGATCTTTTTAGGGGTAACCTGTTCAGAAAACACTACTTCTGAAAAAGAAGAGAGAATGAAAATGCCTCTTCATCACAGTGTGATTACAGCACTCTGCTGCAAGAGGGACAAATATGATACAGTCCCTGCTCTAATTAGTGTTAAAAAATTTAATGGATCTTAGTAATTACTAAGAAATTCTCATAAGTTAGTATAATTAATACCTATTATTTGTAATAGGTATTAAGTATGTGGATGCATTTGGGAAGTTGAAATCATCAATCAGGGCTAAGATTTACATTTTGTCCTCTACGTATCCAAATTAATCATTAAACCCTTTCAAACTGTGGTGTCACACTTGACTTTAGTCTCATTTTGGGGGGTGGAGGGGGAAGTATGTTCCACATTTTTTTCTATATTCTGTTGCCATAAAAAAGGGAAACTGCCCTGAGCATCATCAGCTCTTCAACATGGCCTCACCTAACCCACATGGGGGCTGACAGAGGCATCTGCTATGTGCCCCCCACCGCGAGGCTCATGGGAGCTGGCTGGGGGCCGGGTGCCTCTTTTTGACTAAAGCACAGAAGCCAGTGCAAGACAAGCCTTGCAGGACGTGGGATGGAGGCTTACTGTGTAGGTGTGAGGAGGTCCAATTTAGGCACAAACAAGCAAAGACTTTCACAGCTAAACTGGGCTAATGTGGGCAAAACTACTCCTAGAGACAATGGAGCCAGTTTGCTCTACAGCTATAACCTGATCTGTGGGACACTCCAAGAAAAACTCTGCATTTTTTTCTATAACATAAGACCTTTTCTGCAGCAAGTCACAATTAAAAATTGCTGATTTGCTTTTGACTAAACATTGCAACACCACAAAACATCAATGTTCCCTAAAAAGCTGCCGTATGACAGGACAAATATCTTCACCAATATACAGCTTTTGACTGCAAGAGTCATATGAAAGGGTTACTGGAAATTTGACAGCTACAGCGATGAGTGTTATTGAATTCTGTAATTATTTCTGCTTTTTAACCCCTGTACAACCTGTGGCTTCATTCAAAGTTTCATTGCTGCCTCCCTTGCACAGACAAAGTGCTGCTTCAGGGGAACACAAGGCATTTCCTCATGGGCCAGATGTAACCCAGGGGCCTCCAAGAAGCACCAAAAGGTGACAGCAACTCAGTAAGGTGTTTCAGCTTGAAAAGAAAAAAGCAGTTGTTCCCATTCTGCCCCTTTTCCTGATCAAAATTTATTTTCTTCCCTATGTCTGTCACACAGACTATGAGAAAAACACTTCTGAGAGCAGTAGAGTCAGGACTGCAACTTTTTCAAAACCAGTAATCCTATCAGCAATGACTTTTCCATGCAATTGCACCAATATTGGTCAGCTTCTCCTGTTTGCCAGAGTTCCAAATCAGGCATATTCTTTTCAAGTAGCATAGAAACAAACATCAGCAGTAAATCAATCTGGACATATTAAATGATAGATCGTATTTATTCAAGTAGATTCCCTATTTTCTTAAGTCCAACTTTTGACAGAACTGAAACATTCAAAAGATGCCACTTACATAAAAAAGCCAAATTGTTTTCAAAGCTTGAGAATTATTATTTTTTCATGTCTCCCCAGGTGCCTATGTTGAGCAGAGGTTTAGATTTTGCCTCAGAACTGTTGGAAAAAGTTAATTTCTCTGAACTGCTATATTCATGAACAAAGAGACTTTTTACACTCTGTGACATGGGTCATTAATTGGACATCTCATTCATCACAGACCCTTACAAGAGAAAACAAAGAACAAGAACTAAAACAGGACTGTGGTTTTGTTAAAAAAAAAAAAAAAAAGTTTAAGGAATCTGCATTTAATCAAAACATGCAAAACAATATCCAGATACTGTCTAGCAACAAATTTAGGATTTGCAGAGCTGATGTGTTCATTTGCTTGGCTATAAATATTATGTTGATGAAAGACAGTCCTAACTCCATCTTCCACCACTTCACTTCTGATAGGAAAGTTAAGATTTTATGTCTTTGCTTAGGAACCCATTAGATCTAACCTTTCCAGAACAATTACAAAGGGGAATGATAAATGGCCACGTATCAGTTCAGGGGAGGGAGAGGTTTCATCTTGGGTACTGAAGGCGTAAGTATTCAGTCTAGGCATGTTTGATGTTATTATTCCTGATGTAGCATATAAAAGAAAATCAAAGATTATACTAAGGTAGGAGGAACTGTTAATGCTAGAGAGAAAAAAAATATTTAAAATGATATTGAGTGGTTAGGAAAATGAGCAAGAAAATAAGGTTAAAGATGGAAAAATGCAAGATAACACACCTGTGAGAAAACACTCCAAAGAGATATTTAGCGGGAGGATAAAAAGCAATAATATAAGAGGGCTGAGGTTAAGCAGAATTACATATACACTTGAAACAGGAAAAGACAACAACAACAAAAACCAGATGAGATAGTACACATTCACAGGCATTAGCTCACAACTATGGAATTAATAAAGCTTTCCCATATGAATTGACAGCAAAAATACATATAGAGAAAGCGTGATCTGTGAAGTATATGAGCATTGTTTTGTGTAAGTATAACGAAGTCAGAGGTTGCTGATTCTTGCTGTTAGGTTCTGCATCATCTTGGCAGAAAGGTTTCTAGTTACTTACACAAGCCTTTCCTCAAATCCCTCTGCAGGCACAAATGTAAAGGCAGTGCAGAAGGAACTAAGAATTTGGAGTTAAATATTTGTACAACATCCTCTCCACTACGGTTTAACCCTCAGTAAACGTAGGAATGAAAAATACTGCACTACACACAAATAATTATGTCACAAATACAGTCTCTTTGTTCTGTGAATGTAAGCACTGCATGGGCTGTTACACTACTAATTTTCCTTTGAGCATCTATATGGAGCTAAAACAATATCCTTAGAGGTGAACACTATTAAAGCACAGTATTTTGAATTTAAATATTACTTTTATTGCAACTTCTTGGGAAAATATGGAGAAATACAATACCGTTTTATTTTATATAGCATCTTATTCTGTAAACCACAACACCTTCTGAAAGAAGTATCACACAACAGAGAAAAGCATACAATCAAAAATTCCAGGAAGAGGAGAAAATCAATGCTAAACCATATTTTAATTGGTGACACCAAACCTATAATCATTACTATGGAAAATGTTTGCTTAAATGAGTGTATTTAAAAAGCAGAAGATTTCAAAGACCTTCAACATTTTCTCCTCTTTAGGATTAGTGGCTCCTATTAAAAAAAAAAGTACATGAAGGAAGAATCATTTTTCTCTACTCAAAGATAAACTTCCACACTTTGTCTAAAATTTACCATACATAAACTCCTGGTCATGTTGTACACCGTGTTACATATTTAATAACTACTAAAAATCAACCTGGGAGAATAACACCAATTTATCAGGAACCGGGCTCAGCTCTGAAAGATTACCAGAGAACTCTATAAAAATCCTGCTGTTTGCAGAGAGACCGCTAAGAACAGTACATTATGCCCTGTAAAGCAGCCAGGGCAGTTTTATTAAGGTCAGATGGCATTTGAAGACAGAATCATGAAGAAATGTATTTAAAAGGCTTTTACAGAACGGCCCTGTTGTGAAAACACCTTAGGGACTTAAGCACATGCATACAGATGTTTCTTGTTTTTATTTCCATCACTTCATGTACAGTCACACAGTTTACCAGTCAAAAAGTTTTCTTTCTTGTCACCGCTGTCCTAAGCCTTTACTATACCTGTATCTTCAAAGTGTATGTTCCATATGGTGTGAAAATGAATTAGGCTTTTATCAATCTCACTGAATATTAAAAACAAAAAAAGGCAAAAAAACAGATGAAAGAACAAAGACTTAAGATATAGATAACTTTGTTATTATTATGTACAAAATGCATTCATTTTATAATTAATTTATAGGGCATTAAAACAGGGATATATTTGAACTGCAGTCTCTTGGAAGACAGACACTGACCCCAGCTATCTGGCGTAGCCTCTAAGGAGCTCAGAGAGCAATACCAAAGCGCCAAGTCTTAATGCATGAACAAGACCAGGGAATGGAAAGAAGCATAGAGCAACGCCCGACTCCTGAGCTCCTTGCTCAAGCAAACGGCTATCTGTTCTGCATTCAGAGGTAGCCTAGCAAGAAGTAAACAATCCTACTGGTGAAGTCTTGGGTCAGCCCCCGCCTTGTTTGGGTACATTGATAAACACACTTTTTAAAGCTGGTTTAAAAACAGACATGTAAAGGAAAAAGTGATGACAAAACCCATCTTGAATTCTATAAGGTGTTTTCTTACTTAAAAGATGTACTTCCAACTTAAGCAATGACCAGTCAATTGCAATAATTAAACCATTTTCTAATTTTCACTCATATTTCTCAGTTAGTTTAAGATATCAAGTCATTCCTCAAAATTGCCTTGGCTATTCTAAGAACCTCTGGATCCCTAAGAATCACTGCAATACAGACTATTCCAGTTACCAGGATAGATAATTTTGTACTGATTCTCTCAATCTTTTCAAATTTGCCAGTTTGCTTTTTGAAGTACAGTTGACAATATTGGAATGACATATCCAGCATGAATCACAGTATGGCCATCAATATGGTAAAATGTCTGTAGTTCACATATCCTAAAGCAGCTTTACATCATGCTAGTTGTTTATATAGAGCTGGCTGTTTATAGTAGTATCCCCTTCATCTTTCCTAGTCCAAAGACAGTCATTGATTTCCAGGAGGAAATCTTATTTTAAGATTGGATTCTTTGTTTCTAGAAGCAAGACCTGAAATTCGGCTATGTTATAATGAGCTGATTTTCCCAAGCAAGTCAACCTGGCATATTTTATCAGTTCCTGTCATCATTATTTTCTATTTACCGTTTGCTTTTTAATAATTTTCTAATGTTACCAGCAACAGTTTTATATTGTTTTTCCTACCACCACCAAGTATAATCTATGTAGACAGAGAATAGTTCCCAGATGGACCCACTAGAAACCTCCTGTCAGACAATGATTTCGATTTACAATTGTATTTTACATTCTGCTGGTAACTAGGCTTAATCTGTATAATACATGCTGCATGTACTGCATATACTATAGCAAAATATGGGAGATTAGGCCAGATTCTCTACAGGTATTTGTTATTCCAACATACTTTCCATCATACAGGTGATTTTTGACACATCTATTTTCACTGAAACCTTGCTGAATTACGTTAATTGTTCCATTACAATTTTTTTCCTTTTTGTTTTGATTTTAAGATGGATTCCCCAGATCAAAATTTCCAAGGTCATGCTATTTACCTTTTTGACATTAAATTAAAAGCAAATAAAAGAAACTGAATGTGACTAATAGGGAAAGATACTAAATTAAGACAAGATTAGTGGATTTACATTGAGGAGAATCTTGAAATTGTCATTAAGATGTTCAATTTAATTAGCTGCTATAGATCTTACTATAGTACTATAATGTTTTACGTAGAAGTAAAAATAAGGTTTATATTTTCATTTAGCATTTGTGTTGCTGCTGGAAAGGATTTAAAATGTACATACATATATTATTTAAGTAGAGTGCATATATTATTTAAGTAGATTTAGAACATTGCATACATTTACCATTCATGTTCTTTAAATATATTTATTCTATTGGAAGAAGGAGACTGACAGTATTTGCCAGATGACAGTCTTTACACATGATTTGTTCTTGTTACTTTGGACAAGAATTAAAGTTCAACTATAATACACAAAATGGCTTTCAAACTGTTTAAATAATACTATTTGTGTGTGCTAGGCACCATGAGAGAAGAAAGAAATTAGTTAGAGCATTTTTTTTTTTAATCTTTAAAAACACCTTATTTCAGAAGTGTTGTTTGTGGTTAACACACAACCAAGTCTGCAGCATGAAGAAACTTGTTTACGCTTCATCACCTAAGCAGGACTGTCATCCTTGACTCCTTTTGGTTCTCTGCAGTCTTGTGATGGTCATTAATCCCTCAAGAGTGTCATAACTCTGAACTATAAGTATTTGATGACTTCATAAGAAACAGTCATAGTACAGAGTGATTTATTCCAGCTCTGTTGTGAGCACCCAGCTGATTGAATAACACTGAATATGTTCTGTCATGGACTTATTACAAATAAAAGTTTATACATAATGAACAGATGAACAGGATAACTTTTAAACAGTACCATTTAAAATGAAAAGAAAAAAGTATTCAAAAGAAAATACTTTAAAATAATACTTAAAAAATGGAAATTAACATTTTTTCATTTCCTCCCAAGAAACTCTAAAAACAAAGCTTGTACAAATATATAGTTGATTGTCAGTATTACCATTGTGTTACACACTGTGATAAAACAATAAAATCTATTACCACTACTTTGAGTTAGTTACTGACTTTTCCTACTTAAAAAAAAAATGTTTAGAATCTTGGGAGAAAAGCAGACTGGAGCAAATGAGACCTCTTCCCATTGCCTTCAGCATACTCTAGAAGCAAACTTACATGGTTGGCCTTTGTATTAAGACTTGACTTCTTTTTACTCCATGACTTCCAGTCACATCTCAGCTCTCACAGATTTAGTTAAAAGATCCCAGGTACGAGTGTTCTCGCTGAAGTTAGAAGACATACATTTCACTTTGGTGAAGGATCTAAGGGAAGAATTACTACCTAGGTTACTAGCATTACTACTACTAGCTAGACCTGTGCACAGACTTTCTCTGGCAGCGGTTACAGCATGATGTAGAGAACCTTCAGTTAGTTTTTAATCAGGTAGGTGCTCTGTCACTCTCAGTCTTCCCCTGGCCCAGAAAACCAAATACAAGCCACTTCATCCTGCTTTTTTCCTGTGATGGCAACTCTGCACAGCTCCTATTTGCATTTCACTGAGCACAGGGAAACTAGTGAATTTAATAGCAAAGCTACATCAGTCACACTGCAGGCACTTTGGGCAAGGGATAAAAATGAGATTTTACAAAGTATTGTATTAAAAAATAATAATAAAGTACCATTGAAACAATCTCTTACCTGGGTTCAGATGCCACTGTTTATAATCTCTCTGTACTTTTGCATTGCACACCTTCTTGGTTTTTTAAATAATATTTGGCATTTTGTTCATAATACTTGGCATTTATATAGCATTTTTGTGCTGCAAGTGTTAATTAATTTACTTTTTTTCTGAGGAATTACTGAAGCTATCTGTTTAGTTGTCTTAAAGAGAAATGCAGTTGTCTGAGTTCTCTCTGGGAGAGAACCTGTCTTAAAAAGTTCCTGTCCTCTGGAACAAAACACAGGAACAGCTAGGACTTGCTAGGGTTTGTGATGATTTAGGGGATGGGAGTCACTTGCCAAAAAATGAAAAGTTAATTTAATTAACAGCATGACACTATTTCCAACATTCATTTACATTAAGCCACTGAGCCAAAAACAATTATTCCAGAATCCTAATTGTGACTCCTAACATACTTCCTTTAGTAGTGTTTATGTTTTGTGTAAAGCAGGAACTTGTGATTATGATCTTGATTTTGGTGCCTGATAAATGTATCCATAAGCAAATGAGAAGGCAGCTCACTTGATTAGGCGCTCCTCAAAAATTGTACCAATCACAATTTCTGCAAAACAAACAAAAACTCTACTGTACAGCAGCAGAGCACTTGGCAAATTATGCTACACTACTCATCTATCTTTGATTTCTTTAATGCAATACCTTTCTATCTGGCAGAGCTTTTAATGTATTGTCAAAACCAGGTTTTATGTCAGATGATTAGTATGCATCTTTTTTACCAGTCATGAGGTCTGTACTGTTCTTTTTTCCTCTAAGAGTATATGCAATTGCACCTATAATTTCTCTAGAATCTGTCCTATTCTTTGCCCCTCTCCTCCTATTTTTTCTGTTCATGTCTCATATCACCAGAGAAAAAAATGCAAGGACAATGTGGCACTCTTACAGTGATAGCCAAAGAAGCCTCTGTGTTGCAGTGTAAAATTAAGTACTCCAAGTAAAAAAACCTCCTTGGTCTATTGCTGGAGAGGTATTATGGCAGAGATTGCAGAGGCGGGTAAATTTGGCAAGGTACTAATACCGAGTAAAGAAATAATATCACTGACAATATAAATTCTCATATTTTGTGAATTCATAAGAAAAATTTCTCAGAGCTTTGAGACAGAAATGTCTTTCAAGGACTTCACTGGAGTCTTATCCAGGACCCTCTGGGGCTCAGTAGGAAACTCACCCATGCCTCTTTTGGCACCGCAACAGCACTCAAAAATCAAAGGTTAAGATAAAGTTTACATCAAAGCCCATAGACAGCAAAAACACACTGATGGGATTCTGAGCTAAAGCAAAATGCTGCACTGCTGTATTTGGCATTATATAGAAGAGTACTAAACACTAAAAATGAGTATTAAGCGTGCTTGCAGCTCCAGCATTAAAAATCTCAGAATTCTTCCAAGATTGTTTCAAAAATTTGCATTTTTTCCATTCAGTCTATCACAGTTCTGCCACAAATCACAATCTGGGACAGAATAACAGAAGTTTTTTAAGGTGAATTGCATTTAATAGGACTTGGGTGCCCAAACTGTTTGGAAATCTTGGTCAATACTCTTTGCATTCGCAGCATATGGGCTTGGTATTTTGAAAACAACATTACACTTACTGAAATGCTTGTTCCCAGTGTGAGCATTCAGACAGCACACTGGATTTTGCAATATCATAAACTGAAAAAAAGCTGAAAAAATATACCAGTCAATCACCAAACCTTATACCTTAGTGCCTTTTGAAAGGCTTTAGAATATGATGTAGTTTCAAATACAGAATGGCAAAGATATTATACCATAGAAAGTTTATTCCCAAGTCAGAAGTCAAAAGATGTTTATAGTGCCAGAAGGTATTGAAAAAAGTAGAATGAAATCAAAAGCTCCAGAGTGGTTTTCCTATTATTATTATTTATTAATAATACTGTATCTAAAGCAAAGATTATAGAAAAGTGTGAGGGGAAAAAAAGAAATATTTACCAGCTGCCAAATCATTTCCCAGTTTGGAAGCTGATCAGTCATTCCAGTTTTGTTCTGTCTTTTTTTCCCATTTCCTCTCATCATGCAATATTGCAAAATATAGCAATTTTAAAGAGTGAAGTGAAGGAAACATAATCCTAGCCACCCAGAAACATGCTCTGGATTACGTAGGAAGATCATGGAAGGAAGGAGGGAGAAAGATACCTCTGAAGCATATAGCTTGTGTCATTAAAAGCAACACTATAAAGCAGAGGTCCCTTTAAAACTCATAAGCACTGAAATGATCACAACCTGTCCTGGGCTTTTTCTGCACATTCAGATGATACTTAGAGGCACACCAGCATCTTCTGCATCTGCCAGCTGAAGTGTATCATGTTACACTGCAGTTACAGATCAAAATATAAATTAATTTCAAGGCCTCATGATTTGGACAATTTACAAAGGGATATCCACCAGCAGCTGAGCTATACACAGATGTCAAGACTTCATGTCATAATTATTACACTTCCAGTGTCCAAACAAGCCAGGTGCCTCTTTAGAAAAAATAACAAGCCCACAATCTATGCCAGACAGACATGGGAGATTTGGGAAGTGGATAAAACACACCAGCATTTTGTCTTGTTTTCTTATTACTTTATCACCAATAATGTTTGTTTGTTTGTTTGGAGGGGACCTTGCTCACATTTAAGTGGTCAGTAGCAGCTCTGGTGAGTCCTCTCTGGGCACTTGCCCATGAGCCTGATGAGTCAAGGCAGCATGGGAATCTCAGGCCCATTTCCCTGTCCCTGGGAACAAAAATCCAGATTGATGCAAACACAGAACCACTGTCAGTGAAGGAAGAGTTGATACGTGAACTATTACAGGAGGTTGACCTCTACAAATCCGTGGGCCCAGATGTTACCCACATGAGGGTTTTAAGAGAGCTGGCTGATGTCATTGTGAGGCTGCTCTCTACAGTCTTTGAGAAGTCATGGAAGCTGGGGGATGTACCAGAAGGCTGGAATAAGGCTAATGTCACTCCCATCTACAAGAAGGACTTAAAGAAGAATCCAGCAAGTTATCGGTCCCTCAGTCTTGCTTCTGTCCCTGGGAAAGTTATGGAACAAATCCTCTCTGGGGGCTTTCACAAGTCAAATGAAGCACATGAGTGGGGAAAGCCGGCGCAGATTTACCAAGGGCAAATTGTGGCTGAGAAACCTGATTGCCTTCTACAACAAAGTAACCTGCTTGGTTGATGTGGGGCAAATGGCAGACATTATCTGACTGGATTTGTCCAAGGCTTTTAGTATGGTTCCCCACAGCCTCCTCCTAGAGAAACTAATGTGTTACAGTCTAGACAAGTGGTCTGTGTGGTGGATGAGTAACTAACTGACAAGCCTCACCAAGAGGGTGATGGTAAGCAGCTCCTTTTCAGACTGGAAACCTGGCAAATATCAAAATACATGGAACTGTTAAAAACACATTGGATAAAATAAGAAGGAATAATCTATACTTGTTAGAATACACATAATCTTTTTCTCTAACTCCTTATTTTCTTTCTCTGTTAGGAACTTTGTGATGAAATGTATTGTAAACAGATCAACATTATTATCCCCTTCATATTTTTTTAAGTGTTAATAACCTTTTTCTATTTTTCAATCAACAAAATAAAAATGTCTTATAAAATCTTTCAGATTAAGAGATGAGGATGCTCACAAAACATTTGGTCGGCTGATGTAGCATTAACAATTATGTTTAGGAAACAATTTAAGAGCCACAAAACACAATCTTGTAAGCATTGAGCATAAGTGTTACATATTTCTGCTATGATTAATTTCCAAATAAAATGTCACTTTATTTATACACAATAAAAATAAATAATAAATTCTATTTTTTTAACAAACTAAGGTATCACAAATGCTAGGGGAGAAGGAGGATTCAGTTTTTATCCCCACCATTAAGACTGGAAACTTTCTAACATTAAAACTAACTATAACATTACTTTATTGGAACAGTGATTAGAGAAGGGATCTCTTGAATTGATAGTTTTTTTATGATAAAATACAGGTTTGACTATTACCAGAGAACAGCAAGTTTTAAAGAATTACATTTAACCTGGGGGCTGGGGGCTCCAAATGTCTACTTTAGGAAGTGAAGGAAAAATCAGCTATCCTCCCCAGTGTTTCTTCTCTGCCCACCCCCTTCCCCCACCCCACCCCTGGGAAAAGCCTGAAAGGAAACACCACATATAAAGCTAAAAAAAAAAAAAAATTAGATTCAATTTATTCAAATAAAATGGCTGCAGCCTTTGAAAAACAAGAATGTAACAACTCTGTTCTTGCGTTTTCTTTTGTGTAGTCTTGAACACTTTTTCTGAGATATGAAGTTATACTGATGGTTCTAATTTCCAAGGATCAGCCCTGGCCCTATTCCATCCCCTAGAAGTCACTCATCCTCCACAGGTCGTCAGAACGTCATCTCTAATGGCTCAGCCGTCACTGATCTAAGCACTGCAGACTGGATTCCATCAAGCTCAAAACAGTGTGAAAAACATGGCTGCACTCCACGGTTTTCCTACAGAAGTGACAGAAGCTCCAAAAAAGAGAGTTGGACAAAATTGTGTATGAGGTAAATATTCCAAGGCATAGTATGGTTTGGCTAAAACAAAAGCTGTGCCAAAAAGTGTACAGAAATATAGAAATAAAGAATGAGTTCACCTCCTAAAATGTGTGTGATAATTCATTGCTTATTATAGAATATAAAAAGAAAATCAGGAAAGTAAGTTACATCAAACTACTAAAGCCAAATTGTTAAGTGTAGTAGATTTTCCATAATTTAGCTTACAAGGTTTTCAAATTTCTATGTGTGTGCAGGAGTATATGAAAACAACAGAAGCAAATTTAAGAACTCTTGTCTGTGAAAATTGTCATAGTTAGCAATTCTGCAATGAGAATGAGTAATCTCCATAGACAGGATATTTATTTTAACTTAGGTAAGTGTTGCTTTGCCTTTAATAAGCAAGAAATACCTAGCATCAACTTTATCATGTCCATTTTCACAGAATACCATGCTAAGCCTGATCTGCTCAACATCCCTGCCCTAGCTCAATGTAAGATCTATATTGTAGGAGCTTCATAACTTTATGAAATCTCATCTCACCTACTGCATGTGGAAGAACCTCACCATTAGCCTGGTTTCAGATCCTTTCTTTTGTATATTTCTGTATAAACTACGTTTTATGTTGAGGAAATACTTGTGGAAAGAGAAAGAAGCAAGAGTGCTGTGAATGCTCACTTAAATACAGACTTGTGTGAACATTTGCACCAGTATTCTCTCAGCAGTGTGGGAAAGCTGCCTCCAGCATTTATGCAGTACATCAAAAAAGCTATCATGGACATTTTTTGGAAAAAAGAAAATCTTTCCTCTTCTCATAAGTCTTACATTGGACAACCTGGGACAGTGGCAATAGTACGCCAACTAGCGTGTGAGCTGTGCTTAGACTAAATGAGGCATGTATTTCTGGCCATTGCAAGGATTCTTTGTGTGTGTTGTGGCCCTTTCTACAGTCTCTCTGGGACCTGTATATGATAGACGTGGGACCCCGATGAGACCACATATGGTGTCTCCATATACCTGCCTCATGCACAAATCAGTTTCAGACACTGTGGCCTATTTTTACCTTCCACAATTCAATTATCTTTGGAAAATATTTACAATAGATGCAAATTCTGAGAGAATCCAATATGGAAAATATCTGCTGGTTCATAAATAAGTCTACAACAGCAAGTCCCAAACTGTAGTCCATAGCCAGTCAGAGTCATATCTGGTCCACAGAGTGATGCCACTTTTGTCGTGGTTTTAAATAAGTAACAATTATAAGGGTGTATGGCAGTTTGTGGAAAAGATGTGGTCTTGGCATGGGTCTGGGATTCCTCCACCCTTATTGTCCCACAAAATACAGTCCCCCTGTCTGTGCTGGTGGATGGATCTAAGGGACCCACACCAGAACACAGTGCTGGGTTTCATCCCAGGAAGACTTTTTCCAGAGACCCGAGGGATGTGTCTTCTCTGAATTTGGCTGGCACTTGCATGCCAGTACACTTTCACTGAACTGTAAATAGAAACATACTGATGGAATGCACCAAAACGGTGCATTGTAGCAGTGGTTTGACCTGGCTCACTCAGAACATAATCCTCCCAGAGAATGTGGAATCCAACAAAACCTCTCCAGAGTTAAAATGTCTAAGGCAGCATTATAGACGTCACAAACAAATTAACAGACATAATCAGCCAGATCATCAGCTGGTATAAGTTGGCAGAAATCCACTGTAACAACATACATTTTGTAAAGCTGACCTGAATTACACCAGCTGAAAGACTCAGTTTATTTTTTTCTGCCACTGTGCACATGGAATAACCTGGGTATCTTAAGCCTTTCTTGGTTTGTTTTTTGTTTTGTTTTTCCCCACATTTTATTTTCCTATGAATCTTGTCTTTATATACCCAGACATGCAAATAAATTAAAGGGTCAACTCTCCTTTCCATCTGCTCTACAGCAAGCCATTTGTTGCTCTTTAAATGACAGCTGCTTGGCCCAGGAATAATTTTGGCTGCTGCTGTGCAACACACGTGTCTGCTGCTGGCACAGCAGTAGGAATCCCCAGCTCCACGCTGCCCTGCTCGCTCCTGGAGAGCCCATGCCCTGCCCTGGCACCTCAGTCCCGGGAGCGGGGCTGTGGGACACTCAGGGCATAACAGGTTCAGGTGTCACTGAAGAGTACCCTTGAACAGGAAACATTTCTCTCTGTTTTTTTTTTCCACTGTTAGTAGCAGCAAGGACAGGAGGTCCTGGTCTAAAAACATGCTTATGTTGCAAAATAAGAATAGCATAAGAACCACCTTAACATGTATAGAACTAGTTCATAATTTCAGATTTAGGAAATTCTAAAACCTCTATGAAACTGTAGTGATGGTGCTCACGATAGGGGGCTTATCAAATTTCTGCATTAAGAGTTTGCCTCCAAGTTTTATTAATTAAAATTATCTGCCCTCACCTTCTTGAATTAATAAAATGTGGCTGGCATTCACTGCTACATTACAGGCTATGGTTTTTATGAAAATATAGTTGCTAGGATACATTCATTATTTCATCCTCACATTATAATGGTCTATCAATTAATGAAGCAACACTCAAGCTACTTCTCAGCACAACTACACACATTCTTGATGTGTGACTTCCCTCATCGTGGGACTCCTCCAAAGGTGTGTTCCCCTTTGAACCATGGCATGGGAAACAACAAAGTGACCACATCAGTTTGCAAACTATAGCAATGGTGCAACTCTCCCAGTTGGCCTTTTCTTGTCTGTGTTAAAATGAGGACAAAAAACCATATGTCTTTACACTCAATATTTCTCCACTGAATGGATCTGAAAAAATAATGCTTTTTCAGGGGCCACTTCACAAGTTTATGCTATGCATTATCCGTTTAAAACTTTTTATCGCACAACCTCAGCAGTATAATGCCTATTCAGAAATGAGATCCTGCAAAATTATATATTCCTCAAGGCAGTTATCTAATAAAATACATGAGGTATTCTCATTAGATATGAGGAGGCAGACAAAGCTCTGGAAATACTCAGTCCCAGAACTGAATTTGTTTGAGAGTCTGATGCAATCTGACTGACTACAATGGAAACTCACCTTGGATACACATGCTAAGCATTATTCTCTGCAGGAACACAGAGCCTGTGCAACACAAAACTCCTGACACTTACAGTCTAAATGGAAATGAAGTAGGAAAGAGGCATTATATAGACCTTCTGGTATACTGAATTTTACAAGCAAAACCGAGTGTGCACCCTTCACATCATTCAAAGAGCGGGACTGGAAAGTTGAAAATATTGTTACAGAGCAGCAGCTAGTGAACACTGAGAGACAGAGAGTAAACAAGAAAAAATATCTGCATATCAAGCTATTATTTTCACAATTTGACCGAATATAATGGGATGATCAAATGAACAAACAGACCAGCTACTGACATTTTCAGACAGATCACCACATCTAAACAGCTGATTTATATAGATATAAATAGTCTGCTCACAGAATTGCAGCACATGTTGACCACACAGATGTGATCTTGCAAAGCAAGTATCAGAGACTGTACACAGCTGTTTTCAATTGGTTAAAGTCTGTGTGGTCTTTCCTTCAGGACAAAGACATACACACCATTTTTTGAAAAAAACTTACAACTTCTACTGCATGGACTAATAGATTTCATATATCAAACAGGTTAATTTTGTCCTGAAAATGATCAGTGGTTCAAGGAGGAAATAAAGGCTCTCAAGTAAACAAGTAAAGCAGTTTGCATAAAACATGGGAAAATATTCCCAAATCACTCCATAAATTTCACAAGATATTAAAAATTTGAAATGCTTCCGTATGATTTGTTGAACACACAAGCATATTTGAGCAGACAGAAGAAACACCTATGACTACCTGAGAGGCACTGAATAGATCCAGAAGCCTGACTTTTCAGGGTGCTTTGTGTTAAGAAGTACTGAGCACTATTGGCTCTCACTGAAACCCTAGGGAGTTGAGGAAGCTCGGACTTTGCAGAAGATGCTCAGCATTTAACAGCGTTGGAAACTGTGGACCAAACTTTTGGTGATGCCTTTCTCTTCCTGGGAACATTGAGAAAAAATGGTTTCACTTTTCCCATGCTGTCCATGAGCAGCTTTAACACCCTTCTATGCCCATGTTGCTGCTTGGCTGTTTGCTGTGGAGGAAAAACAAAGCATGATGACAAGAGCCCCATGAGCCCCTCTGCACTCAGGGCTCCCACTGTGATGTCATCTGATCAGTGGTGGCAGCGATCTACTCCGTTCTGCCAACAAGTCCTAGTCCATCACAGTGGTCTGCCATGAGCTACTTCTGAGCGCTAACACAGCCTGTGTTAACATCTCATATACAAATATGCCTGCTGCATATCAGGAAGGTAGGTGGAGCATCCTTCAGAAGATGGAGCATCCTGACATAGGTGGCTTCCCTCCTAAGACATGGCAGAGGAAACCCACTGATCTCTGAGTTGTCCTTGCCCAAAGCTTTCTTCCTCTATATGGCTGTGCAGTCCTATCCTTCACTGCATGTAATGTCAGCTCATATAGCCTCTTTATATGGACATGTAACAGTGCTGGAGAGGACAAAATAATGCTCTCCTGTACATGATTAAAAATGTATTTGCTAGCAATTGGCATATGTTTATCTTCTAGGTGATGAAGCCATGAGCAGAACATATATGTGATCTCAAGCAAGAACTGGTTACAGTTCCTGCTATGTAAATGAGCTGCACACATATTTTGCTTTTTTTGCAATATTCTGCTTCCTCCACAGTTCTATATGTGAGCTTTTTTCTATTTGTATTAGGACGTTGCCTTTCATTGCATTGTTCTCCACCTTTCCGCTATAATTGGGTCTTCTGCTCTTTATGTCATGCCTATTCTTCTTTCATTAGGCCTTAATTATAGCCTGTGTCTATAACTTTCTGCCTTTAGCTGTTTACAGAGTTAGTTTTCTGCCTCTCTCTCATGCACACACTTCACTCCTATTCTTCTTCAGATCTCAACTTCTATGCAGTCATCACCTTTTGAAAGTGCAAAGCAGGACAATTAGTCATTGTAACAAGTTTTCCAAGGCTGGAAGGTCGTGTTACAACTCTTAAACTTCAGTGGTTTAGATGTTTTGAGATGCAATGTGAAAAATGTCTTTGATCTTTTTATTGCCTTGGTAAACTTTTTATGGGGCAATCCATTTACCTAGTCCATTAGAGAGCTCAATAAAATATTCTGTGCACAAAAATACTGCACTTCATCAATTACATATATACCTTTGCTCTGTAAAACTTACACTTCCATGCAAAGGTCTAAAATAGTTTATGAATAAGAATTATTTTAACTTCAAAACCTACCATTGCAGCAAATTAGTTGCTACCTTATTTTCTCAGTACTTTTAATCCATGGTATTAAGCACCCAATTTTGAACGTCATGCCTCCCAGTTAAGAAAAATGAAGTCTTAGTCCTGGTAAGTGTGCAGTTGCTGGAATTTCAAATAGAAGTTAGCTACTTGTGCATGAAGCCAATCAGATCCAATGTATCTCTGGTCAGCTGTTACCCTACTTGTATGCCCAATTAGTGCTGCAAAGGTGTCTACAATTTGTGTACACTCCATTCTGAAAGAACAGACTTCAGAGATTACCACCAGTTTGAACTTCTCCTTGCCAGATTCAATATATACATTGGAAGCATAAACATATACATGATACTGGCAGTGTCATCTTCTTTCACATCCAAAATTATCTGCTTTTGAATTCTAGACAGTAGAAAGGATGTTTCTGGCAATTGCAAAACTCTGAACTCTGTTGATGATGGTCCCTTTGAAGTAGCTCAGCTCTTTCTCTTTGTGCCACTTCAGCAACATGAAGTAACAGCAAAGGCAGCTTCACTGCTTAGGGAAAGTTCCTCTCCCAGACTGAGGGGCATCTTCTTACAGCCGATTCAGGAAGCACAGAAATGGGCAGAAACAGGATTACGTCTTCTCAGAGTGTAGGAAAAGTCGGGTTTCACCTCTCAGATGGTCCTTGGGGCTATCCAAGAATCCTAGGACTGGAAGCAGCAGAGTGAGGCCAACGTGGAAGAAAATCTTCCATTTCTGTCACTACCATGATCAAGGGGAAGGCAGGGGTAGAGACTGATACTAGTAGGAGGATCCACTCACCTTCAGCCCCTTCAGTAGTCACCACAGACCCAGATGTGCAGGCCCCTTCCTTGTGGCAGCACCCACAGCAGGTTAGAAAAACTGTCAGGAAAGTCACAGCTATTTTACTGCCTCAGCAATCGTTTACTGTAGGCAGTTGTCTTCTGTGATTCTTTGGCAAGTTTGACGTGAACAGAAGGCCAATACAGCCTCAGATAAACATCTGCTGACATCTTTAGAAGCCAGTTTGTATTTTAATAACATGCTACTAGTCCATGGATTAAAGAATTTTTGAGGTTGCATAAAGCTATCATTGTCCCTGTTACATACCAAGGATCATTTGTCCCAGCCCAAGAATATAGACTCATTTTCTTTTCCCTTTCTCAGCCATTGAGCAGATTGGACACTTTTGCCCTTTTATTCCCTGTATCTGTTTCCACTTTTGCTCTACTGCCATGCCACCACCCCATCACAGGTGTATTTTCCTCTCTTCTCCACCTATTTGCTTTCCAGCTAGGCCTCTCCATGTCACCTCCCTGCCTCTCGCCACTGTCGCCCAGTGCCTTATGAGCTCACTCATCCACTCTCCACCTACTTTATGGGATTTCAACCCTCCCAGGTGGTGAGCATTGAGCATGTAGTAAGCTTTACTTGCTTGGCTGTTCTGCTTGGTTTCAGGATTGTGTTTTTCTGTCTACCTTCTCTCTTGCTGCAAGCTTTTCTCTCACTTGAGATTCCCCTAACCTTTCATCTTCTCCCTGAAAGCTCTATGCCAAAGAGATGTTTTGCATAAGCCACCTCCATGTTAGAAGCAACTGTATGTATTGTCAATTCATTTAGTTCACGATATAACTCCCACCCCTTTCCTCTTTCTTCCCCTGCTACTGCAGCGTTCAGCCCGCGTCATAGAGATGTGTTGACTGCAAGTGGAAACCAGCAGTCATTTAAGTGGTTGAATGAGAGGATTAACTGCAATTATCTCATATGCTCAACTAATTTTAGTAGGCAGGGATCCTATGGAAAGCATGGTATCTCAGTCCCAGCAATAGAGTGTTAGTGACTTAAGTACAGTGAGACTTTTCTTTCTAGTTCTTCCAGCATCATAAACTTTTACAAACACAGATTTACTTAGCAAACAAAAAGAAATACAGCAGCCTAAAAAAAAATATGACAATTAAGCAAGGTAACCTAACAGGTATAGCAGTATCAGTGACCTAATTCTGTTATTTAAACCACGAAGATGCTGTGGTCCTGGTGAAACAGAACAATTCCCTGGCAACAGTGAGTAGCAGCATGAGACTATTAAAGCCTAGCTATGGCCCTGCAGTACACATTGTAATCCCACTAGGCATCATGTAAAATTATTTTTATGATGTCAGAATAGGATTTGAAAAGCTTACAACCACAAAATATAAATACAAAAATACAGGGTGAAACCTTGCAATACTTCAGATACTACATAAATACAATTTTAAGGCCTTCAAACCTGCTCTGTACTTTGATGATATAGGAATGGAAGAACTAATTGATTTCAGTGCTTGAATTCACATTTTCTGAAAAGAGAAAATGAAGCTCAAATTTGATCCAAGGTGATCATTCTCTTTTGCTATGAGTGCCACAGTTGAGAGTATGTATACCACAATTATCTCTTAGTCCTCTTCAGTGACAATAGCCCTGTGGGACATACAGGAATTGCTTACACTCAGAGGTATGATCAGCTTTTTATTTAATATAGAATGAGTCTGATCTCTGCCAGTTGTTGTTAGGATCTAGTCACGTGAAAGATCTCGAGAAATGTACCAGTATATATAGAATCTGTTAAACTGATTTTGCTGTGCAAAACTCTACCCAATATTACTAAAATACTACTCATTAGATATTTGGAGAAAATGTCAAGTACCGTGGCATTACTAAAATGTGTTAAGTCAACCAACCTTATACTGTATCTGTATCTGATATAATAAGAAAAGCAGAAGGAAGAATCTTGATCAAACAATGTGGAGTACCTGCAATACCCCAGCATGAGGTGAGCAATAAGCACTGTTCTCAGGCACCACACTGCAAAAGCAATAGAGAGATACTTGTGATTTTATGCAGATTATGTTCTAAACAAATATTTTATTTCCCAGCTGAAGTAATGTCAATGCAAACATTGCTCATTCTGGAAGTCTGTTTAGATTTGCATAAGTCGTTGTTGATTCTGAGTGCTATACACCAAAATTAATTTTCTTTTTGTGCCTCAGTGTGCATTCTTTCAATTTTATTATGTCTGCACATATATCTAGAACACTGGAAAGATGCATAACATGCCATCTTTTGCAATCAGGATCTAGGACATGAAAGGCTTGTTCTTTACAATGCTCTACGTCATACAGTCCAGGAGATCTGATCATGAGTTAGCTCTGAAGCACAGGCATATGACAATGATTGTGTGAGTACAGAGGACTGTGGCACAATCTAGCCCATCTTTTGGTCACGGTCTTACTCCCCACCATGGCCTTGAACACACCCTCTCCCTACCAGCACACTTTCCCCCAGAAATAAGTTTTAGCCTTGGTCTCAGATCTTTTCTGACCTGGACAATGTGTACAGATAGATCAAAGTGCATCTTCCTGAGGACAAAGGACAAGTCCTTTACCTTCTGAACAGTTTGGTGACCATGGTTTTTATTAAGAACTTTTATTTAAGAACTTAGGAGCCTTACCCTAGGAGTACTGATTCAGTGTGAGAAAATTGCCTTTCAAAAGCCACCACAAATCATCTATCCAGCTCCACTGTTACTCTGTTTTTCCCTGCTGGGTCCTTGACATCGAGGATCTTCACAATTCTTGAGACACTGCTCAGTCCTAGCCCTGATGGTGATTTCTTTTTACTGCATTACCTTTACAGTGCAGACTCCCTGTACACAACATATTGAGGTACCAGGATTTAAAAAGATAATATCTGTACAGGCTTATGTCACCCTTTTCCCATTCATTTTAAGCCTCTTGCTTAACTGAAGGTACCCTTTATATCATCCCAGAGACATGCCACTGAGTCATCTGTCCCATTATATGACCCCCCCGACACTCATTCACTTCATCTGAAGAGGAACTCTATGCAGGGCAAAAATGAATCTCAGTCTCACTCTCATAAAGATCCAGCACATCCTGGGACGTGGTGTGCATTTATTTATTGATGCAGTAATCACGGCGAGTCACATTCTCTTTCTGTGTATTTAATGGAGACATTATTATTCTGCCCCCTTTGCCTCATTATAATAAAATCCTACCTTGGATTTAATAACTAAAATAAATCTCCTTGAGTCGGGCCAAGAGCTAAGTTAGTATTCTTCCTAAGGACCATCTTAGCTATGCAATGGAGAGATGACACTCTACATCAGCCAACATATGATAACCTATCTTTAATTTCTCTCTGCTCTGGTGCTATTATCTCTCCTCTGCCACAGCTGCATACTGCTATTGTCAGTGGTAAAGACAAGACATCTCTAATTAGAGGGCAGGATAAATTGCTTTTATCTACTTTTAACATGCTTTTACATGGCACCTGGTACACAAGTCTTAGCTAGGCAATGATAATTTGAAAAGCAAATCACTGCTTGGAGAAATATGATACATTTAAAAAAGAAAATTAAATATATAGAATAGCAGAATCAACATATTGGAGATTGCTGAGCTTTAAAGCTGTCAGAAGTCTTGTATTCTTATGTTTTATATTGAGTTAAAATAAGCAATCACAGTCTATATACCCAGCAGTTTCTCTCCCTCTGTCTTTCTGGATGATCCAAAGAGCAAGCTGTGATTTTGGAACTATACATGCAACACAGCAAAGACACCCTTGCCATGCAGCAACTCTGTCTTCTCTGATGTTAAGCCCAACAGAACAGTTTTAAAACATGCTCTACAGGATCAGCATTGACTCATGCCGATTTATGCCTGGAATGTACCCATCCTGTACAGTACAAGTCCATATTACTGCTTTATACCATGCTTAAGAAAAATGAAAAAAAAACCAAACAAACAGATATTCAATGACAAACATTTATCTCTGGAGAACAAAAATTATTAACAAATGATTCATCTGTTCATCTGTTACAGAAAAAAAACCCCAAATTATCTACTAAGTTCCAAAAATTGCTGAACTTTGCCTAACAGCAACCATCAAACATCAGTCAAAAATTTCAGCTATCCATTACCTCTCTGATTTCAGTTCACATAGCTGGGAGTGCATGACTGCTGTACTAAAACCACACCATTCAATCCCTTTGCTCATCATCAGAAAGTATCAAGTACTCTTCCATGAAAGGCATCGCTACAGAGACATATATTCTTTATAATGCACTGTCAGTTGGCTTCATCATCACTAGCAGAGTCAGGCAGAACTTCTAACACATCCTCCAGGCTTTTGATTACACTTTCTTAAAAATCTGTTGAGCTTGTCTGATTGTTAGGAGCTTTCTGAGATGTAAAACTTTGTAGATCCAAATGGTGACTGGGCCAAATTATTTTATTTGCTATTTACTGCAACTTAGCAGTTTGAAAAGTCTATAGAAACATCCAAGAGTGACAGCTTGCAGAGAAAAGCTCAGTAGAGCTTCTGTTGTTAGTTTAATGAAACGGAAATCTCTTTGCCTCCAGACTGTGATTTCTGGCCCAATTTTCTCCTGTGATGGTGTGCACATTACTAAACGTGCTCACAGAGCTGTAGTCTGCAGCATGCACCAGTTGCTGCCCGTCAGAATTTCAAGTACAGTGGTGGTAAAACAGGGTCATGGAAAACATCCCAGGCTGGAATAAAGCTTTCGTCACATTGGATGAGCTTCCACCTAATGATAAAGTTATAAAGGATCTTGTTTTCCCTAGCTTATTTGCATGAAATATCCTGCAAAGAGAAACTACTTGTTCTCTGTCTTCTTTAATGTGTAGCTAGGTAGCCTTTTGTTCAATTCCAGACTGGGTCAGGAAGAAAATAAGTCCAGCAGTTTCATCAGGGCATACTATTTATTTCTGAAAGCCTTCATAAACTGTAAGAGAGATGGCGTGCTTGCAGTCAGTGATCAGAGCAACAGGGATGCATCAAGTGGTGGGTAAGTGGTGAGGCAGTGCTACAGCAGTGGTGGGCTAAGGCAGTAAGGAATGATTTGCAGGGAGGGTGAGTCTCTGTTAATACCCTTGATGACACTTAGGAAAGAGAGACAAACTTTGGGAAGCAAACCTTTATTTCATGTTGAAGAAGAAGGAATAAACTTCAAAAACAGGTTGAGAAAAATTTGCTCCAGTGGTAATCTATGTTAATACACAAGGCAAGAAACACCTGACTGGGATATCTTAGCAAATACAATGTGTAGAGCTGATGCTGAGCAAAACTATCAAGCGTAGGGGACAAGATACTTACAACCATGTTTGATGACTCATGCACAAATCACAAAGCTGCAAAAGTGAAATGGCAATTTAATTACTTGTCTCTAATACCATAAAAATATTCTAAAAAACAATTGAAGACCATAGTTTTGGTTGGAAAGTTAAACACTTAAAACTTGTAAAATGCAATTTTCTATATATAAGTTTAGTAATACCATCTCTGATAACCTCTTAACCAAGCCATTTTTGCAAGATATTCTGATTTCACTTAGAGTACAAAATAGACTGTTCTTACTCAGTTAATGAACAACTATCCATTCTTCTTTCTTCTGTCCCATTTGTAGCTCCCTGATGCATACCATTTAAACAACTTTCTAAAATCAGAATGATTAATGTTTCTCCAGTGCTCATCACAACATTATCCAAATCTTCTTTAATTACACTTATCTTCATAACAACCTTGTGAAATGATGGAGCGGCTACTCTTTATGTTTCATCTGGGGACATGAGTTATAGATAGTTATAGATAGTAAACCTAAAAGTGTACACTGATGCTGTATACCCAGTTTGAGACCTGCGAGGTCCCTTTTTTGATTATTTAGCATTATTTTGCTCTTTGTACATTCAAAACAAAACTATTGTTGATGTCAGTTGTAGCAATGAGTTCTGAGTACACACGAAAAATCTGTCACCGATCAAACTCCTTAAAAGGTAAATTGGTGCAGTAGTTCTGCTTAGTATTTCTTCTCCAAGATCACCTGGGTATGTGGTAGAGACAAGTATAGAATCTGCTTCTTTACAT
Organism: Coracias cyanogaster; assembly: GCA_033124195.1. NCBI lineage: Eukaryota > Metazoa > Chordata > Aves > Coraciiformes > Coraciidae > Coracias > Coracias cyanogaster. Next base: position 111,267 of record JAVSBS010028030.1, on the reverse strand, counting down.
GTGTTTGTAGATACTAGAGTATTGATATACGCATATATACACAAACAAATGCATACACATTCCTTGTATTTATCAATTGATACTTACAAAGAAGGAGATAATTTGCACTATCATTAAACATAATAAGTACTGTATAATAGAAAACAAGGATGTCAAGCATTTACCACCTAGAAGTTGCATAATGTTTGGCATAACTTACTCTTATTTTAACTTACTCTAATTTTAAATTATAAAGTTTTTATCTGATTTTCAGTTTGTTTCTTTTAACATACTAGCGTTTCTTTCTTAGAACACATTCCTTATTTTTTTCAGCTGACTTTGTCCTCCTCAAGGCCTTTATGCCCTGTGGCTACACAAGTGAAAAAAAGGATCAGATCAGATGAAGAAGCAAATTCTGCAATAAATAGCAACAAGCACTTTGCAGTACTTCACATCAGTGAAAAAAGTTTGCATCTTTCCCAGATAAATAGGCAAGCAGAAGCCAGTGTAAATACATGGATAAGTCCAATGAATTCAGTGCTGCAGACTGCAAATGTGCTATTTCAGGGGCTTCCAGGAGTAACCCTGACAGAATCATCTTTGATGGAGGGAAAACATTGTTCTAATTAAAGAATTTTAAGTGCATCTTCCTCATCTGTTTGGACCAGTTTTTATTCAAAATATGTAAAATTGGCCAAGCCCCATTTGAAAATTGGAAGCTGATGTTTAGGCTAATAAAATTGAATTTATAAATATAACAAAAGGTTTTAAATTTTTCTCCAGGTTTGTCATGTTTTAGGATACTGTTTTCTTACATTAGTACCAGATGCACAGTAAGGACATGTTTGCATTTCCTCTGCTTCAAGATATCTCATACATAATACAGTAACATACACATGTAACTTGCTGGTATCTACGTGCCAACCTAAAAAGGCTCATCGTCCTTATTAGATTTAATTAGATCTAGCTACAACCGCCAGTTAAGATGTCACTTTAATATAGAACCAAAGCGTATGGATGAAATATGCAACCTTAATTGAAATTAGTCAGTCCTAGTCCCACTTTTTCCTAAAAATTTGTGCTGCTTACTAAAAGAAGTATTTTAGTTTTAACTTTTACCAATTCACTGTGAATGTAAAAAATAAAAATAGATAAATGTGAAAAAGAGATATTGTTGGCAAAAATGGAATGTACTGTGGTCTATATTATTTATGAGTGACTAGGAGAGACGGGAAATTTTTTTACTAACAAAGCAAGCCACATAGCTTATAAATATGTTGAGCTTTGAGATGCAGAGAGGATATTTGTTCTGATGAAACACATATATAAAAGCAGGCAGGATTACATTTCTAGTCAATTGAACATATAAAAACTTGAGTAAAATCCTGTGATTGACAAAGTATGATAGAACAGACTGTCACGTTTTAATGTTATGGTGATCTTCATGGAAAGTCCATTCTTAGTGCCTTTTTCTGGCATGGTAACATCATTAAGAAAAAACAGTTTTGAAAAGTCAAGGTTGCAACAGTCTAAGCCTGGTTCAAATGCTTCTGTTGACTTTCAACACCGGTGTCCAAACTGAATTTGAGCTTTTTAATGGAAGTTAACATGGCATAATGTTTGGCAAAAAAAAACCCAAAACCCAAACAACCAGAATCTCTCCCATCCTTCTGTATGCTACAGATTTTAGAAGGCACATATCCATGTTGGTTATGCATAGTCTGAAACGAGTTGAAAATCAAAGACTGAAAGAAATACTAAAATCCATCTGTTACTGAAGCCAGTAAGAAGGCTCATAATTTTTTCCTTCTGGGCAGAGTCATGTCCTTGGCTACCTATGGAGTGTCTCCTGAATCCAAACATTCGTCAACCTGGTGATTCATTTTCTCAAAGAGCACTTTCATGAAAAGGCAAAGGCACAAGTGTTAAGGTATCTACTGCTACCTGCAGATACGGTGATGGTGGACTATTGATGGTACAGTTCACATTGATTCAGCTCCTATGTTACGTACAATTTAAGCACTGTGTTCAGATCAGGTGGGACCATCAACCCAGCAATAACAACTTTAGAACTCATCCAGGCACAGCAAATCTTATACAAATTCCACTAAGATAGAGAAAGCTATATTTTTCCAGCTTCAACATTTTACAGAAGAGTTATAAAAATTCAAGTCAATCGCATTTCAGCAAGGCTAAGAAGAGCCTACAGATTTACGAAGTCTTTTTTTTTTTTTTTCCCCAAATGGCTTGCTAATGTGAAGTCACAAGGAAAAGGTGACAAGAAGTGCGTAGAAAAGACTTATTTCTGGCCAAGCCCTCCATCAATTGCTCACATGTAGGCACTTACACATGTAAGGGAGGAAAAGGAACAGTGCAAAGTGGGTGAGGAAAGGAAATGGTTGATTGCATTCAGTTTTCAGTAAAAGGACTATTCAAATACTGGAAAACAAAGATTCTCTCTGAAAATCTTTTTCCCACATAGTTTAGTATTTAAAATTACTACAGTTCACAAGATGAAAGCTGACTTTTAGGTACAGTAAAAACTCTAGCCACAATTCTCCATCTTTAGTCTAGTTTTACCTGTTCATATTTTACCTCCACTTTTGGTCCAGGTTTTCTGGACTCTGAGACTGTGAGTCCAAGCACTGACATCTGAATCTGGTTGCTTGGGGTCCTCCCTGTGGGTAAAATGGAGCCATCTAGCACATACATGGGCCTCTGAATTGTTTTTTCCACTGTGAAACACAATGGTGGATTTCCCCTTCATCCCAGCTGAATACCAAGCTGTGTTTCAGTGGATATCAACTGCAGCTAGTGCTGGGCAGCAGAAGATTTACAGGAGAAGGGACACATGATGTTCCCTTTGTGCAGCAGGACACACCACTCCAGTCCCAGCTGCAGAGTGGAAAGCGGGTCTGTGCTCCTAGACAAGGGAATATAATCCCTTAATAACTTTCCCAGGGCTAGACAGCAGTGTCAGTTTTTCCCTGTTAACTTTCCTTGAGAATAGCAAAACCAGTCAACATTTCCTGTAAAAATATATGTACATATTAAAAGTTATGACAAAAGGTCTTTCCAAGACAAACAACCCACAGCTCCATTACCTTTGAGAGTTCAGGTATATATTGTCATACATAGGTTATTCTGGTTTGTTCCTCCGAATAACTCAAATTAATGGCTTTAACTGTTGGGGTTTTAAGAAAATTACAAATGTCTATAAAAATAATTTAACTGGTTTCTTTCCTTCCCCTGCTTCTTCTAAATCACAGAAATCAAAAGCTCTGACATTGCTTCATGCGAGAATGTTTTCTTTTCTGAAATGAATATTTAGACAACATATTTATTTTTTTAAAATCTTGCTTTTTTTTGAGACTGAACTTGAACTCCATTTACTGGCAAGTCTGCATTTACAAGGCTGCCAGCTAAAAATAACACATGAAGAAAGAAGTCATGTGGAACAAGTCAGGGCACGACACAAACATTAAGAAATAAAATTCCTTGCAATATTCTGCAGTCACACAGAAAAAGTTAAAGTTCATGGTCACAGAGGAAAAAGCCTGTAAGCAGTCCAGAGCAGTATAGTAACTATTGCTGTGAACTGAAACACAGCCTACCCAAAAATGTTCTTTTCACAGTAGCATGCAAGTATGACAATGTAAGTATAGCTGATCAGATGAACACTTTTTTATATATCCTGCACGGTGCTCCTGGTCACAGCAAGGGCAGCCTGGATTTATGCTGGGCTGATGGCAGAGTATGAAGACACTGCTGAAGCTGTGCAAAGCTGCTACCATTAACAAAACCACCCAAATTTGCTTAGAATCAACCAGGATTTATTAAATGTTCCAAGTAAGATTGAGGAGAGATTTAGAAATCAGTTGATATGATTGGGGTTTTTCCAACTCTCCATAAAATTGATATGACAATAAATACTGTTAGGCTGTAGCATAATCTGTTGCTTGCAAAGTGCTTTGAAGTTTTTAGATAAAACTTGATGCTTAAGATGTTAAAACATAAATAAGCCACAACGTGAAGTTTTCATCTTGAGAATATTTCAAGACAGATACGGGTGAAACATTTTTACTGAACTTTTGATGGTGAGAGACAAAGATTCACAGGCATCAGTTCTGTGGAATCTTCCACTTATTACCTCTTCCCTAAAAAGAAATAAGTCATCATCCTGAAAATATATATAGACTATTTCCAGTATTAGATATAATTATGACGTAACTATTACAAAGCCCTATTTGATAATTTTTAGAAAGATGATTCAATTTATGGTAGCTCTCTAATAATTTACATTTCAAAATAGAGCACTTAATTTAGAATAATCTTCGCCATGTGTTTAAAAATTCTGCTTTTTACCCAGTTCTGTTTCAAGATAAGAAGGTTAAGATTTTCAGACCGCATACGCAGAAAGAGCCATGTGTTGCATTGTGTAGCTGACTGGTATATACATAAATAACAGTGCAGAATAAAGTGGATTTGTGAATGGACCTAATCGTGTGCACATGCAAACCAAGAGCAGTGGCCTTTTATACTGCTGTTTGTACAATGCAAGTCACGGATATGCAAAGTGTGAACGTGCTTCTGCCTTTGGGCTACTAGGTAGCTATCGCACAACAATTTATGTTAAATTAAATGGCTTCGAAGATGTGAAATAAGCATGTCATTCATCTGCCATATCTTCCTTTATTATGCCTGATGGTATCATATCAATCGTATCATATCATATCATATTCTTTCTAATCCTTCTCTGTGGATGGACTGTTTGCACCACTCCTGGTTTGTCTCTGACTGCAGTAGTACCACTGTGGGTTTTCTTTCAGCAAAACCGCTTTTATTTGACAGCATCATAACATCTATCACAAGAATTGAGAGTGAGTCCTTTTTGCTGCTCTGCCAAGGTCTTGAAACTCACCTCCTTGTACTGTGAGCATTTTTGACCCAAGCTAATACGATTCTTGACCTGTCTAAGAACACCGAGAATCAAACTGCCGTCTCTTGGGAGAGGTAGGTTTAGCAAAATAATCTCAAACTCATTGAATCACCATGGCAGCAGAAAGAGATACAGATTTCCACTGAGTGAAAGGATCTACAGATTGGAGGCAAGGACACAGGGAAAAAAAACCTCTTCCCTCCCCTCCTCCATCAATACTTCAGAAAGCAGTCCTAGAAAACAACGGGGGACTGAAAGCTGTATCATTGCAGTTGGGGTAAGTGACAGCCATCAAACAAAGGCGTCAGGCTCAGAGGGAGCCCAGGGAGGTTAATCGGTATCTGTGTGCACACGCAGGACACGGCAGGGGATTACCCACTGAGCGATTTGCCGTCGGAGATCCCTATCGCTGCTGTTAGCTCAGGTACATTGGAGAACAGCAAAAACATCTCGACTGGTTTGGTCCACTAATCACTAAGGGGCAGGTTGCGGGACTCTCATTAAGACATTTAAATCAGGCTGGCTGCAGGAAATAAGCTGCACAGCAAACAGTGAAAGAATTTGGGTTGTTACCAGCTCTCCTCATATGCAATGATGTATTAACTGACAGAAAATCTACACTCTGGTAAAGTTTGAATGCAGACTTGCTGTTCTCTTCATAGACAATTATAGAAAAACATAAATATTCAGAAGCCAGGCCAGAAATAAGATAAGGAATCAATGTGATCCTCTCTCCCTAGGCAGCTGCTGCTCACCTGTGTGAGATCTGGGATGGCGGGCTGATGCCCTGCTGCCTGACCCCATTCATCAGATCTGCATAGGAACACAACCTACATCTCATCCATCCAGCTGCACAACCTGCTTCTTGCCAAACACCCAGCATCAGTATTAATGCATTCCCTCAAAATCCACATGGAATAAGATAATAACCTAAAAACAAGACTGTGAGCTCGCAACGCTTGAACTGATGAACACAAAAGGGACATAAAGCACTCAAGGAACCCAGTTCACATTTATTCTTTGCAAAGAAATGTCAGTGACACTTGCAATCCCCCAAATCCCCTGAAACACCAGTGAGTGCTGCTGCTCTCTGCACTGGCTGGTTGTGTCAAGGAGCAGAATTGCAGGCAGAAGGAGGGCACGACTCGCAAAAGAAGGAACACATTGCAGTTTTGTGTGGTGAGTATGTTCATTTTAATTGCTGGGGAACAATGCTACTCCACACCACCCACAGCTTGGGCCTGTGACTTAGTGGCACAGTCTGTCCCTACACATGCAATATGGCTTGCTTCTTTTTTATTATTATTTTTTAACATGACTTTACAACGAGCAATTTAACAGTTTCCTTTCCTGTTTCTGAGTGCCTCTTGCACATTATTTTCATGGTAGCTTTTTGTAATTTGAGGACCACGTTTCTCTGACCCATCACTCAGCAGTTTGGGCAGGAAACTGCAGATTTTTTTGCTGCCCTGAGCTACTACCTTAGGCAAGCAGCTGCCTACTTTACTTACTTTTACAGTCAGTTCCTTACCCCTACTAATGTAGTGTTAAAAAGCACTCTTTATACATAGAGAACATACTTATGGTAAATCCATGCTATTTTAAAAACAATCACAATGAAAATCACAGTCACGTCTTCCTTGGTACTGGTATGCAGCTGAATGTTACATCGGGTTCCCTCACTTGGAATAATATTTTACTGATCTTGTTTTGTTTAAACTGCTTTGGTGCATGATTTGATAGAACATGTGGAGCAGAAGGAAACTTTAGATTGAATGCCAGATGCCTGCTTCATTCCTCTAACCTACAGTGTTATTAAAATATTACCAACTGGTTCTCAAGATCTTTCCACTGCAACAACTTAAAAATAATTTGGATATCAGTTTTTTTGCTTACTGTTGTGTTGTGATTGTTGTCTCTGTTGTCACAAGTATGAATATCAGGTAATGGGTACCATTCATTTTTGTAGTTAGTAGTTTTCCTGGGGTGCTAGTGACAGGAGAAATGTATGCATTAAAACAAGCGTGATGGAAAGCAGCTCTCTTTATAATTTCAGCCCAGCTGCTGTATTGATGGATACAATCTTTACCACATGCTCCAGGTGGCTTCTAATGCCTGACTCCCTGCAGAAACCTCTATTTACACATCTTAAACCACTTATTGGATTTGAACAGGATTTTTCAGCCTGAGTGCAGTAACAGTGTTCACTTCTGTAATATTTGTAAATCCTGGCTTTACATTTCACTCACTAGACTATCTTCAGAGGCATTCAACAGGGCCTTTATGTGGTCAGATTCTTGCTTTTTAGTAAGATCCCATCAACTTGTATGGCTACAAAGTGCACTGCTAAATTTATTTTCCATCATTGTCAGGGGTTTACAATGAAGTGTAACTCAATTAATCAGTCCTTGCTGAATAGTGCTTTTCTTTGTCACCAGATTTCATATAATATTCATCTGAAAGCTTTGTATTCAAAGTTCACAAAGGTTAACCTTTATTCAGGGCATGCGTCTCCAAAGGCTCTAATCAACTTGTCTACTGTTGTTTAAAACTTCACTTACTACTGTACAAGTTGCTTTGAATTATTGTGCTTGAGACCTTTATTTGGTGCCTCGGTGACTGTACTGGCACACGGAAGGCTGCAAAATAAAGGGCTTTTATAATTGTGGATGGGTAGCACACTTACTAAAGGATATATATTCCATCTTGTCTTACACATTACAACTATCTACCACCCAGATATTTACTGTACACTTTGTAGCTATGCAGTAAAACTTCAGGTGTTCTCATTCCCCCAGTAATTCTGTGCCACAGCCCAGATCTCATATAATGTTTAAGGGACTTAATAATAAGTTAGTATGCTAATTAGTGGAGACAACAGCAGACATCCATGATTTATAGCAAATGGCCAACAGATGATTATACTGCTGAACCACAAGTAAATCTTTTCAGCAGTGAGCTTTTACAATTAATTGCACATCAGCATACTTATTTTGCTCTTTTATATTAAAGAAAAAGGGAAGAGATGAAAATGTTCCCTTTGAAAGGTGGACCTTACGGTGGCTGCAGGTGTTTCTGCTGATAGATGGCATTGGTATGCAGAACCAGAACCATTTTCAGATAGGATACACTTTTATTCCCATCCTCCTCTGTTTAGTATGAAATATTATTCTCCACTTGAGTGATGTTTGCATTCCTTTCCAACACAGTTAGTTTGATTTGTGACCTGAATACAATGACATGCATACCAGTGATCCATTACATGAACTAACATATTTGGGACTCTTGAAGGTGGGAGTGTAAGGGGACAGCAATCTGACTACATTATTTTTTTTAATTTCAGCATAAATTGCACATTTTTTTTCACTAAAATTTCATAAATACATTAATTTAATATGAATGCAAGGCAGCTGGACTGACACAATAGATCTAAGGAAACATTAGTGCTCAGATTATTGACCCAAAAGGCTGTAAGAAGGATTAGCATGACAGACTACAACAGTTCCTCCTGAGACTTTCCAGTCTGCTAGGTCCAAAGCCCACTTTGCACAATCTCCCAAGCAGACAATGTTCTCCAAATTAACGTGTTTTCTCAAATACTTGCTAAACTACAAACCACACTCCAACAGAGCTGTTGCAGTCCATCCAGTATTAGGCAAATCAGAATATAGACAGAACATAGAGCAGAAGTCAGCAAATAGAAAGCCTGAAAATGCATCATCGAAACACCAAATACAGAGGTATGCAAATGTAATAAAAATATTTACGTAAGGTATTGACCAGATCTGAGATAAATGACATACAAATTATAGTTTATAATTCACATTGAAAGATTATTTTGGGCTAATCACTATTACCTTTAATATAAATTATTTTTCTTTTCTTGATTACTACAATACAAAACAAGAATAAGTTTGATCCCTGTATGCTAAACAGTAACTAGAAAGAGGAGGATTCCAATTAGTCATCTGGCCTCTCATAGCATCATTGACTTTTTCTTCAGTCTCGCTGATGTAAAAACGTCCATGCCTTCATCTTAAATAAGGGAAACTTGGCGTTCTAAAGCAGCTTTTCATTTTCCATCTGGAACTTCTTCCAAAGCAAAGATGGCCATTGCACTTCCAAAATATAAAAGAAAATGAAGAGTACTCTTAATCTTTCTTCTGTCATTTATTTTCCCCTCATTTTAGTTATAGTGTTCCAAATATTATTTGAAGCGAACTGAAAGATAAGGAAATCTAAGAGAGGGGACAATAGGACACATGGAATCTCAAAAGCTAAAATTAATGAAAAATCCCTAACAGCTTTCTTTTTGCAAATAAAATATATTTCTCCTTCAGTGAATTAGGTTTCTTCATTGATATATTGGAAAATTGAAGACTAGCCACGAAAATAATTTTTCAACCAACACTACTGTAATCACAAGGCTGCTAATGACACGCTGCATAGCTTCAGGGCAAATCAATTAATCTGTACATCAATAACTCCATCTGTGATATGAATATAATAATTCTTCCCTTTTTCTTAATTAATTCATAATATTCTCTCTCCTTACTTGTCAAGTGCCTGTAACATCCATTGCTGAGGACTAATTCCACAGAGCCAGAAGGGCTGACCAAAAGAGAGACCATGAACCTACAGACAAAGGTCTAGTCCAAAGCATTCACAGAAAACGAGGTAACTATAGGGTAGCACCATTCCTGGGAGTCCCTGGCAGGAGAGCTCTCATGGTATCTGGGAAACCCAGTCTGACCACATGTTTTGGCTGCTCACCAGTGTTGCCCGGCTCTGGCTTGGGGAGCATTTGCTCATGAGGCTATACCTAGTGTCAACTCGCTTACCCCAGCGTGACTCTGATCGGACATCAAGATATTTCATCCAGGATGGCCTTAAAGGCTGCCAAATGCTGGTGTCTCCTCTCATGAGGTACTAACTAAAAGCCTGCCAAAGCTGATGGGCAGTGCTGTCACAGCAAACAGAGTCCACAGCACTTCAAAACTATTAGAGCCAATTTTACTTGGGACTCATCTCTTCTAGGAGCTACTTATCAGTCACTCTGCTGGCATGTTGCAGTCACATTGCTATTACAGCCTAGTCACAGCCCCCATTACATGACAGTTGCTTTAGAGTACAGAGCAATCCCATCGCACTTACTTTATATTGACAGTTGTACGATGGCACTGTCATATCACAGATATTTCCTTGTCATAATTTAGTGACATTGTAGTCACACGACAGATACTTTTTTAGAGCACACTGAATCTTTTGCATAGAAAACTCTGATAACAGCAGTCACTGCTTAGTTATTTCTTACCTGTAGTTATGACAAATACATTTTGTGGTGGTCATTTCTACGAAGTGCTTTGACTTTCACACAAAGAACCATGGAAAAGTTGCTGTTGCTTACTACAGAACAAGTCCTGGGTCCTTAGAACTACTTTAATGTCAAATTAAAGTAGGAGCTAATTGTATTTACAGCCAATTCTGCATTTTGTATGTGCTTTTAGATCTTACTATGCAAATACTGCAAGCATTTCCTCTGCATTTTGAATTGCTATCCTTATTAATGCTATGTGAATAATTAAGCATGTAATTCTGTTTGCATGTTCTCACAAAAAAGAATCATGTTTTTCAAAAGCATTTCCTACATAATTTCTCATCATAACTTTGTAACTCTTTGTAGCTACTGTGTTGCATGTATTTAATAAGCAACACATAAATTGTGTATCAACATAGTTCAGATGGCATATTTCCTCTCACTCATTGGCTGATGAGTCCAAGGAGAAGCTATCACTGATGTTAATGTTCCTTCAGGTTTTTTCAGCAAAATGTTACACTGGAAACTGAAACTGCTTTAAGAGACATTCCTCCACAGGTATTTAAAAATCATTCCTTTTCCAGCTATTATATAGCAAGAATATTTAGAGAAGGAAAGAAGCTATATATTGTCTAAGTGAGAGAGTTTAAACATTTGTGTCAATGGAAATTTTGCAGTATTGCCATTACTATATATATATATATCTATCTTAGTATTGCAAAAGCTTGTTTTCCCTAAATCTCCATAACTACACAACAACAAAGAAATCCTGTTCTAGTTGGACTCCACATCAGAAGTCATCACCTTGAAGTCACTTCACCCCAGGACTAGGTAATCAATGCAAGTCCCTTCCCTAGTTATATAAAATTTCTCAGTGAAGAAGAAATAATAATAGAAAAATCACCCACCCCCAAATGAGTTCCTTTGTCTGTCTGATTCTGTAATGAACTATTGATTCAACGAGTAAATGTTCCATATTCCTGTCCAAATAATCTTGGGACTTGTGACACGAAGACTGGCCCTTGTCCCACATTCCCAGCTTTATACTTTACGGTCATTACCATTTTTTACACACAAATCCAGCACAAACTGAACAAGTTTTGTATCTGGAAACTTTACAGACTGTCTACTTGTGCCAGTGCTTTAAAATGGCATAGGTATATGATGTGCCAGTGCAAAACCACATTAAACAGGAAGCCTGATGTTCTGCTGATAATCTACATTTGCTCTAGTTGATACTCTTAACACTTTTACTTATTTTAAGCACTGCGTTACTAGAGTCTCTTGAAATAAAATTGAAAGTGAAATAATCTTAGTGCAAAGTCAAATTAGAAAAGAATCAAAAAGTATTAACTTTTTAAGAAATAACCAGGGGAAAACTAGCAAATTATCCCACAGAAAATGGATGATATTAATACCAACTAATAAGAAGCTAATAAAAAAGAGGAATCTGAACACCCACAGAGGATTTTGCAAGCTGTCCTAGGTTTATTTCATTATTATGAATATACATATAATATCTGATGAAAAATAATCACAAAAATCTAAAATCTACTTGTACTGCTATATGACTAAAATCTTAAGCAGCTAGATTATGCAGACCTGCCAAGTGAAGGCTTCCAGTCATTTCCCTGTTCACAGCACACTGCATTCTTATACTGCAGAAGTACCCAGCATGGAGCAGATCCGCAGACATTCAGTGGCCTCCAGCTTCAAGATTTCTCCCAGAAAGCAAGATGCAACAGATGTAAATACAGTCCTGTTTTGAGGCTTTAAACTGTGGGGCAGATTTTGCACCAGACAAACTCTATGTTTCCTTAGGCATCAAACACTCATCTTGAAAATTCAGACCTGAGCCCGTGGACTGCAATGTGGTCTATGCCAACTCCAAAGAAATTGTTTAGGAAGTAGACAATATTTTCAGAATGATCCATCCCAATATACAATTTTCCTAACACCTCAAAACAAGCAGATATTTTTTCTCACTTTGGAGGAAAATGGGTTGAAAGCATCTGTTTTTCATGCCATCACACTTTTTTTAATTTAAAGAGCAAAACCAGAAATATATAGCGGAACTAATATGGGCCACAGTCTTTTTACACTTATATGTACTATCTGTAACTGGAGCAATAAAACTTTCAAGAACAAACAACCTTTTTTATGTCCACTTTTATTTGTCTACTGTTCAAAAAATAAAGAAAGTCTATAAAACAGTTCTACTCTGTAACTTATGAAGTTAAATCCAACTCACCAAAATAATGAAGGAACAAAGCTCTTTTAAAAATAGATCCGGTTGCAGCTTAATTAAAGAAGTTAAATACATTTCATTGCTATGGGGTACTTCCCAGCCACACACAATTTATTATCTGGAACTAGTTACTGGGTAAAAAAAAAATAAATTTAGTTCAATTCTTACTGTTATGGATTAAGGTAGCAGACACGTAGGATGTTACCAATTTATTTTGTTGTTATTTTTAAACCATGCTAGTGATTAGTCTCAAGCAATTATATGCAAAGACAAGTAGTTGCTTGCTTGGATTTTTTTTTTTTGTTAATGCAGATAGTTTCATTGTATTTCTTCTACTTATTTTAAAATATACAAATATGGTGCAATATTTCAAGTCAGTATGTTTGCATTGTTAAAATCTTATTTCTGAATAATTTCCTTCCTGCACTGAAAATGCCTTGTATTTGGTTGTTATGAGCAGTATTTTACTTACCATGCAGCATTACATGATTTGTGCATGTAATATTTATTGTATATTACTCAGGTGAAATGTCTATGTAGAGGGCCAGTATAACTGTCATATAGTCGACAGGAAGGAAATCCCAAGCAGGAGACCTGATACGTCTCTCTAGGTGCACAAACACTAACTGGATGGCTGGCCAGCACACCGGAGGTAGGTATGCATGGATGAGGCATCAGGCCTGGCCGTAGCTGAGACCCATTGCTCAGTCAACCTCTGCTCATGCCAGAGCACACACACTGTGTCTGTGGGACTAGCTCACTAGAAAAGATGACTTCACTGGTCACATGCTATGCAGACCTGGTTCAATGATTTAATAAATAAAATTGGCAGTTCTTGAGTGGATACACAGACTGTGGTGATAGTTTCCTGCCTACCAAAAATTTCTGACTAAATCTACTACAATTCCAGCAACATAAACCAAAACTCCATTTACCCAAAAGCAATATTAGGGGGTTTTGTTCAAAAATTTAACTTAGAAATTGGAAAGTATCTTCCCCCTGTATTCTTACAATACCATGACTCTGCACTGTGGAAGGTTCCTTAGTTATGTGCACAAATACACCCAAAGCGGCCCAAAGATTGAACAAGACAATGTAGTTATTTACTGTCAGGTTTCTTACTCACTAGAGAAGAAGTGTGGGGTGGATCAGAGAGTTCCACTGTTGGCTTTGGTTTCTCTTTAATGATTTTAGGTTAATTGGGAAATAGCAAAATATCTGGAGATGAGAGGGACAAGTACAAGATGGAACACCAAAAGGTATCAGTAGGAGTTACAATGCAAATTTTAAACTCATGTATGCAAAAAAACCTCAACAAATTGTGAGTCCAAGGGAAATACAATGTTATTGAGGCAAACGTGCCAAGATGGAAATAATCAAAACAGAAGCTGTTATGCACTAACTCAATGCAGAAATTATTCAGTGCCTGAAAAAGGGCACTTCTGTGAACTATCACAGAATTACAGAACCACAGAATAGTTGAGGCTGGAAGGGACCTCTGGAGGTCATCTAGTCCAGTTCTCCTGCTAGAGCACAATAAGTTACAGAATGTGTGCACTGAAAAAAAAAAAATATATAAAAATAGAATCATTGTTACACAGGAAAACATTACATGGAAATCTCAAGGAATAGCACAAGCATGACAAATTACATGGCAAATGTTCAAGACTAGTAATGGCTGATGCATACAGATGATGTGTTGCAATGGTTTTGCCTACAGAGAAGGACTTTGCCAACATCTACCTCCAGCTTCACCAAAAAATTCATTGCATTCCAGCAATATGTGATTGGATTGCATAAAGGTCATGATTATCTGCTGAGCCAAATGGGAAATGCAGATGAGACACAAGTTTCCTTTGATGAGCCATCCAACAACATCATTGAAGAAACGGGCACAAAATCCGTCATCATCAAAACTTTGGGGAATGAAAAAATGTGCATTACAGTAATGCTGGCAGTGCTAGCAGATGGTATAAAATTGCCACCGTATGTGATCTTGAAGCGGAAAACAATGCTGAAGGACCAGCTGCCTACTGGAATAATTGTTAGGTGTCAAAACCAAGGATGGATGTCTACGGACTTAATGAAGAACTGGCTGAACATCATTTGGAACAGGAGACCAGGTGTGCTGGTGCGCAAAAGGAGGATGTTTGTCCTAGGTACATTCAAAGAGTATCTAACACCAGCAATGAAGACTATCATTGGAGAAGTGAATGCCTCACCTGCAGTTGCACTAGGAGGAATGTCACAACGGCAAGTGTCTGATGTAGTAGAGAACGAGCCCTTTAAAGAATATTTGTAGCCCTTATGGCTCTTGACAGGGGATCCTGCAGTAACTCCTACAGGGAAGATAAAGAAGTCCTAGTGCAGCACTACTTTGTCATTGGATTGAGACAGCATGGGACCAGATAAAACCAGAAGTTGTCACAGAATGGTTTAGGAAATCCTGTATTTCAAATCCCATGAGTGGAGCCAATAATGATGAGTTTAAAGAAGAGGCTGAGAGCAGTGAGGACACTAAAAATGAGGAAGAAGTTGAAAATAGTGAAGAGAGTGACAGTGATGGAAATAATGGTGCCAGATGAAGAACCTAAAATGCAGTGGTAATAAACTATAAGAGAAGAAAATAGACAAAATTCAGGCAAATAATTAGTGAAAGGTTTCTATCCTTATTGTATGTTGGTTATATATATGTAATAAACTTCTTTATTTATAACCCTTTTCTTTAAGGATGCTATTTTAAATTCAATACTATTGTCCCTGGGTAATATGACATACTGCCTGTAACTTGAAAATACTAGGGAATAATTTTAATAGACAATATTCTGAGAAAGCATTATTAGATGTGGAAGTCTGAGGAGATAACAAAAGCAATTTTTCGCCAAACTATTTACCAATCTGTTACATAAATAGAACATTTGTTGAATTATATTAAAAAAAATAAAGCCAACAACAAACAAACCACTTTTTAATTGGTACAGCTACTGGACTGAATGGTAAATTCCCCAAGCTCAGAGAAGATAAGGAGGAGGATCGGTTATGAATAAGGGTTTAAAGACTTATCCATTGTTTTTATTTCCATGTTGGCATTCAGCAAAACCCAAGAAAATAACCCAAAATATTGCTTTGGCAACACACAAAAAAAGCCAGCCTGGCTCTCCCCGTTCAAACCCAAACCCAAGAAGAGTTGCCCTTGCACACCTCCATCTCTGAAAATCTGAAGATCTGGATAATCATACAGATGTTCACAGATCAGACTGCTTCAGAGGTATCTGAAGAAGGAAGTTACTTCCAAGGCTTTGATCTCCATTGATAACTTGCCAGAAATGTTCCAGCCTTCGTGTGTTTAATGAGGCTATTGTCCACAAGTGACAAATCTAGAAGGTTTGAGCTGAAAGTTGTGAACTTCTGTCCCTGGAAATCAATAGCCAAGGCACACCCTAAAGCTGTGCTGCAGGAAAATTTAAAAAGCCGGGGGCCAGCTTGAAATCAGTGCTTATCTGTGCTGGGAAAGTACTTGTGAAGCAATATCCTGCAGTGGAGAGCAGGGTGCAATTGTCTGCGCTGGAGAAAGCGAGAGGCAGAGATACCAGCAACAAGCTCAGGAAAACACAGGCATGAGCCAACAAAGTCTTTCCTCTGACTTCAGTAGGTTTTGGATCAGGTCCTTTGCAAATAGTTTCTATCTCAAAAGTCAGCAGTGGAAAATGTGGATGTTTAATATTAGTATTTTTATTTTTTTCTAAATGTTCTTAAGCTAAAGATTTCCAGGCATACAGTTCTTTTCTTGTTGCTGTGTGGAGACCAATGGCCTTTTACTGTGAAATGTACTTAGGTTATAACTGGTTCCCCAGTACATTTATCTCTTCAGCTATATATTGCCTTATTTATCCGTTCCTATCAGCTTTTCATTTGTTTTTTCTAAACATTGGTGCTGATCATACAGAAGCCAAAAAAATTCAAGGCAGTTTCCAAAGCTGATCATTTTTTCTTTTTTTTTGTAATGAAGACTCCAAACCAGCACTGATGATTTAAAAATGTGTGTCTACAGTTTATAAGGAAATCGACTTCCCTGCCATTCAGTGATGGAGCCTTAGAAATCACACAATGCCTGTCACTATTTTTCAGATATTTAATAAATCTGGTTCAATGATTTCCTGACAATTCTCCACCAAAATTATTCAGGCAGCCTGAGCCTCTCCTTAAAAAAAAAAAAAAAAAATTCTAAACCAATGCTGTATGGATTCAATTTTGAGTCAATAAATTGTTGATTAATCTGGCTCATGGTGTGTATAAACTCAGACTTAGCTCTAATGGTAATCATCTCCAGAGTGCCATACAGCTGCATGCTTTCATTTCACACCAAGGGAGCAAGGATTAAATCCCTAATGGAGAAGTCATATAAACAGTTCTAGTCTCTGCAACAAGCACAGTCCCCATGGCAGCATATTTGTGTATACAGCATGTGAACGTGTGGAGAGGGAGGAGGGACTGGTTTAAAAAAAACATCAATGATCTTCACAAGGTGAATGGTGCAACATGTAGGACAACAGAAATGAGCGAGGGAGAAACCTAAGTGGAGCAGTGCAGTAAGTTTAGCAGGGTGCCTTGCATCGTTGGACACCTACACCAGCCCCTCTCAGGTGGCGTAGTGCAAAATATCTCTCCTGCTCTGAGTGACAACATATGTACGGTGACAGTCTGAGACAGTGAGCTGTTATGTGCAGGCTGCTGATAGTCATAAACTCCTAACAGCTATGCGTGTTCATTAGTATGCCGCCCTGACCATTAAGTGATTCCATAAAATGTGGTTTTACCCAGACCCTTATTTTCCACCATATAATCTTCCCAAAGCTGTCCTAAAATTTCTAATATAGCAGTGTTAAACACAATGTATTTGTAAAGCTTTCTTTTCTCTTAGAGAATTTTAATCCCATTTATTGGTAACTAGCTTTTAAAATGACATTTTCCTTGCTGCATTTAGCTTAGTCCAAGGGGAAAAAAAAAAAAAAAAAGATGCCAGATGTCACGGGGCCAATAAGCAGGTGGGCTGAAGCTTCTGTACCAATTCAAACTGGCACTGCATCAAACCTGGTGGGTATAACCTTTAATTCAGTGCTTCCCTGGCACCAGATCTAGTGCCATCTGCTTAGCTTTGCTAAGCTGTGCTTGTTTCTGTGCAGGGACGATGCCAACAATGCAAACTGTCTCCTACATGTGCAGGGAATCATCGGTGCAACTAGTTTTTCAAGACCCATATGGCGGCATCTGCAAATGTACACTGTCAGCATTGCTACTCATACCACCCTTCGTGTTTAAGAATGGAAGGAGTGAGCCCTGCTTTGCAATTCACATCAAGCTGAAGGGATATTCTCTTCCTCTGTGCTCCTGTTCTTAAGGGCAACTCCGGGACAAAGAGATCATGTAGCCTTTAAAGAGGAAGCAGTTTAGAAATCAGGCATGGGAACATGAGAAAATCAAGTAACAGTAGGAAAAAAAGTTAATGATTTTATGGAAACCCTCTTAACTCTTTACCTGAAAGCTTCCCCTCTGTGGTTAAAGCAAAAAAAAAAAAAAAAAAATCACTATATTGGCTATAAACAAGCAGTCACCCCAAGACATGGACAGGGATGAACACTGTCCTATCATCTGTTCTCCATGAGGTGGTACCATTGAGAAGATTACAGGTCAGAAGGACAGGGTAGGTGCAGGCTGGCTCCAGCGCAGCTATGTTGGTGCTTATTCCAGGCATTAAAGAGAATAGCTACTGACATCGAGCAGGGGATGAAATGGTGAACCTGTGTGCAATGATGTGCAAACCCAGAGCTATTAAAACTCACTCAAAGCTCTCCAATGCATGCTTCTCTTTGTTAGAGAGCAGCAATACTTCCAAGTGCAAGGACAGGGGAGTGCATGGGGCCACGGCCAGCTGATGCCTTCTCCTTTTCTCTCCCCTGCACACTGACACACATCCTTGAGAGCACGGTCTCTGCAACCCTTTTGCAGAGCGGGCAGGTGAACATGGCAGTTTGGAGGGGAAAGGCAGTGAGGCACCATCCTTTCTCACACCTCTGAGCATTAGCTTGGCATTTTCCACTCCTTCATAATTCGGCCACTCAGACATGCCCACTGGCTCTGATAAGTTACCACCTATCATCAACATCAGTAAGCAAGATCCTGACACACTGCTCTGCCAGCTATCATCAAAACACCTCTGTGCGGTCAGGAAAAGTACATGTTGACCACAAAGAGCAGTTCTCCTTACTGCAAAGTGATTAATCGTTCTCACAGAAGGCCAGAAAAATTTGCAGCGTAGAGTTTGAACAAAGCTCCTTTCTTTGGATTGCAGATGCTGCTGTGGAATGGTTAAATACAAACAAAAGGGTTTTTTTTTCAGAGAAATAATTTTCCACATTTGATTTCATGGAAATTTTCTATAGATCTAGTCTTCAAAAAAATCACATTTATATAGACCATACCTGACAGCGTGGCTTGAAAGCAAATCCTTCTTCCTTTGCTCCGTGTTCCTCTGATCCCCAAATCATTCTGTAACATTTTTAAATAAGGAAAAGGTTAACCCAGTAGTTTGGGAATTATGAAGCCTTCTGCCATTTTCCTTTGAAACCTCAAGCAATTCTCTATTCTTACAATAACATGGGCTCCCCACTCCTTCCCCACTTGGTGCCATTGCCCTCCTACTGCAAGAGCAGTATAGCCTTTTCTCAGTCAAATTCTGTTCATAGACCCAAGAGGGGCAAAAATTATTCTTAATTTACAGGAAAGTTATGAACCTTCACTAATTCATGGCTTGGTTTCAAGATGTTTGGATAGAATATGTAACAAACTATGCCAATATTACTTTTAAAAAATTTCTATTCTACCAGGTTGTCTTCCCTTTATCTAGTGTAAGATAATGGATCAGCACCAAAAACAGGTGCACATCATGTCACTGCTAATGAATGAGGACTTTTCTGTTGCTGTTATGAGCTTGCAGATAGCTTTAAACTGTGACCTTTAAATCACACTAGTCCAAAACTGTCTTTTATTTTTTCTTTTTTTACACTCCGCGTGTTCCTTTCCTTGACATTCTATCTTCCAAAAAATCATAATTGAAGATTATAACAATTAGAGATTAAAACTTCCGTTATGGAAAGGCCAATGTCTTTTGGACAGAAAGATACAAGCAGAAGAAAGATTTATTTATTCCTTTAATACATTAACAAAGAATTTATGTCATGGTAATATGGCTTTGAGTGTTAGGCTACAGTTTTTTCCTCTAAAACCATTAACCATGATCGGTACACAATCTGCATGAAATTTCTGAAGGTCTCCTCATCATGTACACTTGCACTTGTTGCAAGTTTGATAAGGATGCTGCTGGTGCATTGCAGAAAACAGTTAATTGCCCAAATCCACTGCTTGCACTGTTAAGCAGCTTTTTTGTTTTTACAAGAAAAGATTACTTGCACATACTCCCTCTTGTGATGAAAGCTAGAAAACCAATGGAATCATTTCCCACTGGTTCAAATCTTTCTGACTGACATTGTTCAGGTGTTACAAATAGCCTGCATACAGAATTTTTAAACCCTTCCATTATTTGATCTTGTAAAAGTGATGGTTGCCTTTCAGAGACATTAAAAAAAGGCTCATTCATCTCCTAATGAGGCATTGCATATGCTGAACTTCATATTTCATTTCATTACTCTTGTGAAGAGGACATATTTAAAAGGAACTATTTGTTTCTCCTTTCCCAATCGATAAGACAATATTTTAAAATGAGTCTTCAAGGAAGTAAAGGAGCATTTAAAACAATAACAACAACAACAACGTTTCTTTTTTTTCATCTTAGTGTCTTCACTGGGATGTAAATCCCTTCAACCTTGAATTTCAGCCATTGAACAAGGTTAGCTGCTGGATATTATCAGGTTAACAACACAGCACCTGCTTTAGACTTTGCAGAAGATGGATTAAAATGCATACAAATATATAAAAAAATAAAAATAAGGTACATCATCCATATTTTAAAGTGCTGTTAAGCTGCCTTTTTCTGCTTAGTTCAAAAAAGATGTTTGCCTTAGAAAATCCATTTTAACCCCAATAAATGCCACTTGAGTCCTCAGTCAGAAAATCCAAGTTTGCAAAAATCCAGCTGTATCTCTTAGCTGACATTTGTTTTTCACAAAATTGTTAATTAGGCTCCTAGGTGTGCCTTGTGCAGATTTAGGTATTAAATGTAATGTCCTGATATTTCATTGAGAGTTTACTGTTAGTGTGTTTCTCATTGTTTACCTCATTGCCCACCAGACATGCTCCACCATTGATTTCATTCTGTCAGTCACTGTGGAAGAGGAGTAACACTTCACTAATCAAGTATTAGGAATGATGGAGCAGACAGTTTTGATGCAGAGAATATATTGGTTAAAGACCAAAAAAAAAAAAATTAAGGAATTTATAATTTAAATACCCAAACTTTGATCCGTTTATGCAGTTTTACAGAGCTCCAGTTGCCCTCTCCAGCTACCTGATACAATTTGAAAGGAACCATAATGGCTTATACATTTCTATGTGGAGACCAAAAACATGAATGTATCTACATTTGCTTCTGTTTTTAATAATTACCACATGAAATGTACATGCATTATTGCAGTCATTGGAGAGACTCTACCCTGAGCTATGACCAGACCATATGTGTGGAGGATCCCACTCTAAGACATAGATCCTGCAAAAGTTTCTGTTCATGTTTTAAGGAGCTCCAACACAAACTGGTGCCACTCTTCATACCACTTGCTTATTGCTATTTACTGGACATCTCCTCAAATGCTTGGGCCTTTTCCTGCAACACATTTTTGTTTATTGTTTTGACTTAAGTATGTCTTTCACACCCCTCTCCTTGTGCTCCAGTGTATTTTACTTTGGGCACCAACAAACAGCTGATTTATTTCTGTTCTTTGTTCTACTGAGATTGCTCCTGAACTTTCTTCTGGATGCTCTTACAAATACTGCTGAAGTGCTTGAATCAATAAAAATATTTCATACACTGTTTTCTACATATATATCTACACCATTCGAATACTAGTCTATATCTAAACCTGTAAAATAACACGCATGGCTTGGCCAGTTTGCTTCCAAGTTCCTCGAGGCTCAGTAACAGAGCGACACATGCTGCAGAGGACAAAATGATCAACAGAACTTGCCCCTAGTATTTTTGTTCATTTCACTTGATTATGTCAAACCATTCGAATCGAATTATTTGTTTATTTTCTGTCAGCAACAGCTTAACCTTGGATTGTCTTATCTTATAAATGAAAAAAAAAAAAACCAACATAGAAACCAAGCAGAATAGAGCAGGCAAGGAAAGGCCCCTCAAACCAAGCCACAGCACCAGACGAGCATTTCACAGTAAACAGTGGCCAGGGTAAACCCTTCAGTGTTTTTCACACTCTGCTGAATGCTGTTCTAGTGCATTTTCTTCAGGGAGTTTTAAAGTGCACACAAGAAATGGTCTCTGGGTTTTGTGAGTTTGGAGAACAGCAAGGCTGGCTCCCTGCAAGCAGGGCTGACCTTTCTAAAGCATTTATTCTGGCGTACCAGGGGCTGAATAATCTGAGAGACAGACATAGAGCACACATAAATAAATGAATCACACAGAGGAATATGAAAATTCCCATGTAGGATATGCCTTTTGCAACATGTTAACCCTTTCTGTAGAGAATTTATGGACAAAGAAGTTGTGTTGATAGCTCCAGTCATATGTGCTAACTCTGCCATAACTTCTTCCATGTGGAGTGAACTATGTCTTCAGCAATGTCTGGAATGTTCCCACATCTGCTTAATTTATTTCAGAAATGCCAGCAGTATCACAAAAATATTCATCTACACAGACTTGTACAGAGTCTCAAGCTCTAATAAATATTACTACTTATTAGTGCCATTCATTTTTGTGTGTTTAAACCCATTAAGCACAACAAACAACAACAGAGACAAGAAGAGAATAATCCCCACTGCCATTACGTTCACATTTAAACAGATGTTTCCTTTCCTTTTTTTATAGACTGGAAGAAGTAAATTAGTTGCAGAGTTTGACAACACATTTTTTACAGCAGCTTACAAACTATTTAAAATCACTAAGAAGAAGTATTAGCATTGCATTTGCTCCGGGGCTACCATGGTGGTGAAAGAGGCTTACAGGCACTTCCTTAAAGCCTATAAATGATTCAAACCCACTTTATATGCAAAACCATATATGCATGCCCTCTCTCAGATATTACATGTTATGCCTATCTGTAAGAAGGAATACCCACCAGGATCTAAAGTATAGTCTTTATTTTTATTGAGCAGAATTCCAGCTCTGAATGAGAGCAGTTGCCAACCACTGTAGAAACATATGTCTGTTCTCAAAAAAAATTATGCTAGGATTGTAAATCAAAAGGCAAAAAGAAGGTAGACCAATAAACAAGAGTACCAAAAAATAGGGGACGGCGTAGTGTCCTAGCACTTAAGATGTTTAACCACTGACAATTTTTAGACAATCAGGTATGTATTGATCTTATCAGAGTGTGTGATTACATTGTTATATCATTCCTAGTTGGCAAAATCCACCCCTGCCTTTTAAGTTCATAACCATGCCTCACACTAGAACGTTTTCTGCCCACATCCCAGAACAATAATGGCTATCAAACCACCTGGGAACCAAAATATTAGCATAAAAACATTGTTTGGTGTGAGGAAAGCACCTCACAAAGAAAGTGGAGTTTTTGAAGTGCAGTTGCACTGCCAGCTTATTACAGACAATCATTAAGAACATATTTACATATGCAGTAGAATCCCATTCTCCCAAACGCACAACTTTTATAGAAGGACACACAAAGCTTTCATTTAATTTGTGGCCTTACATGCAGCACACGTTGGGCTGGGTTGTATAGCAAACTTTGAAGATGGAGGCACATGAGCAAATATGCAAAGGTCAGGCCAATCAGTAGAAGTAGTTTGCACAGAGTAAAACAACTGATTTTTGTTATGCATGAACAGGGAAAGATTTGGGCAGAGGAAACAGTGAGATGCAGTTCTTCTGGAGATGATTGAAGTATTGTGACAACTTAACACTCTCTCTCTTTTCTTGCAAGCTACATCCTTGTGACCTTTGGTGAAGCAAGTGAAAGGAAACTCTATCCTGCTGCAACTTCAGATCCCCTGCTGCATGGTAGCAACATTTACATGGTGGCAAGGATTAGGTGGTCTATCACCCTACACACCCCTAGGATGCAAATATGCTCTTGGCCCAAAAGATAGAATCAAACATTAATGACATCCTGTCTGAACACAGCCTGAAGCATGTGACTTAAACCACAGCAGCAGAGAGCTCCACATTATGGAATTGGAATCAATAACTCTTTTTTTCCTCAGATCAGAGTTTTCTACACTGAACAACAAACGCCCTCTTTTACTGCTTTAGTGTTTCTCAACTTTGGGACTCCAGGGTAGTCTCAAAGAAACACAGACAAGGAAACACGTCTGCATTGCTTTTAAGAGCTTGTTCAGTGCAAGGAGGAGAGACGGTGTGGATGCATAGCAGGACAATTATGCCTCAGAGAAGTCTCCAGATTATGAGGAAACCCAAGCAGGCTAAACCTGTGGCAAACATACTCTCTTTAATCCACCTCTGCAATTGCACTGCTTGGCCCATTAGGGGAATGACATAAAAATTCAGCCTTCTAGCCTTCCTGTCTACATGGAGGTCAGCACTAACCCTTTCACAACATGCTTCTGAGGAAGATGCAGGAGATAAAACTTCTGCTCCACACAGCAGAAGCTTCATATCAGTGAGAGTACTACAGCATGACTAAGCAGATGAAAAGTCTGGGACATAAGATACATGAGTCAATACCATTTAGGACAAGTTTAAGTCTGTGGAATAGAAATTCAGGAGAGCCAGGCAGTAGAGGAATATCATCTTAAGAGGGAGAATTAATGAAAGGCATGATTGAAGTTACAGCAGAAATACGAGGACAGGAAAGTACTGACCCAGTTAGTGCAAACCAGTATGTTGGTAAAACAGCCTTGATCTACACAAATTCTGGATTTGAACTTGGTATTATATCTGAAAGAAAGGCAAAGAATAAATAGCATTTCATTGGTTTGAATGAGAACATAATACTCAGGAAATGAAAACTGAAATCTGACTAAAAAAAATGACCGTCCTACGGAAGAATAAATATAGATCACATACCTGTAAGTTAAATTTCAAGCCCTAAAATGACTCTAGCATTGCCAGCACAGGGCCTGAGAAACCTGTAACGCAGCTAGGTGCTCTACATGAACCTCTCCCACAGCTTTCTAACCAACAAGAAGCAGTAGTAAGAGGAAAAGAAAGTTGAAGTACACTGTGGGCATAGTTCCAAGACAGGGCCAAAAAATCACCTGCAAATGATTTTAAAAAAAACACCCAAACAACAATGATAACGACAAAACAGGAAAAGAAATTGAAAAGTACTTAAGTGGTGTACTCTGAAATGTCTCCACTGAATTCTGATAAGTATGTATTAGCTGCAGTATGTTTATCTATGTCCACAAGAGAGGATTAGCTGCAAACATTCTTCTGAGATAAACTGGAACTATTTGGTGCTGGCACTGTTAAATTTTTGTGATATGCAGGTGTTTGAAATATGTGTGCAGCTTCCTCATTGCTTTTGATCCAGGTATTTCCATTGAGAGTATTTTTACACACTAAGTGTGATAAGGTTCACAGAATAATAGCAAACACTCCATGCATCTAGCAAAAATAGCTTTACTCACATTGAAGCTTAAAATAGGTTTGTGTGTTAAGGGCAGTGAATGTAAATACTCTGTCAGAAAAACTTGGGGCAATTGAATTTCACCCACTTCTATTTGGCAGGCATCCCCACAGGCTGTATAGTGCAATGCTTCCTGCAGATGGATGAGGCCATAGCTAACCCTGTTTCTGATAGCAGAGATGGCTTGGTATGAGCAGGGATTGAAGGTGGCTGGGAAATGCAGTCCTGGGTAGAAGAGTGAGTGGAAACAGTCCTCTGCAGGGTCTGGTATTTTTGCAATACACCCGTGCTGCACCCCAGCCTGCTGCCATTTATGTCCTGCTCTAAATGGCCCCATGCCAGGTCAAGATCTGCTGTTTGTCACCTCCCACCTCTTTCTGTTCCCAAAGCTCTTCAGATCAGCTATCCTCCAAGGGCCCGACTTTCCTAACCCTCTTGAAGAGACAGGCCAGTAAGATTTCTCTAGTGACTTCGAAAGGCACCCGCTTCTTTCTGGTTTGAGTCTTTTCTGACACATCCTTATTGCCCTAAAAGTACTAATTGTAATTTAACAGTAATTTAGGTTTTTATTTCAGAAGCGGTGCTCTATGTGGTATCTAAAATTTAGGCACAATTTTGATAACTAAAATCAGAAGACTGAGTGTCAACTCAGATATCTGAAGACAAGATTAAGCTACACAAAACCCTTGAAATTTTACAATTGCTAATTTTTAACTTCTCTAGTTTTCTCTAAAAAACAACATTTTCCAGTTAAAGGATCTTTCAAATTAACTGATTTCCTACATCAACAAACCTAATTCCTCCTATCACTTACCAGCATTCTGTTCTGTCAAATGACTTATTATTTTAAATCATGCCTTCCCTGCAGTTTCTGCTGTCCTGTAGCATCTTGGACTATGCTACACTTATTTAAGATGTGAGAGTAGCTCTGCACCTTCAGACTGATTCACATGGGAGGTCACTACTTACTTTTATCTAAGAATCATTGCATGGTTTTAATCCTGTTGTTCTTGTCTGCTGAAAACACATTCTCAGCCTCTATGCAATGTCACCTATTGTTTACATGTAATTTCCAGTGTTTCAGATGGTTTTGTTTTGTTTCTAAATCTTCACGTGTCAGTGTTCCAATCTATGAAACTTATCATTATGTTATATGGGATAACAAGACATCCTGAAGTCTCAAACTATTTAACTACATTCATCCTCCTCCACTGCTATTCTCTTCCAGCATAGGGGATTCCCACTGAAATCTTGTATTATCCATGAAATCTAATCAGTATTTCATGACTAGTAACCACGAAATTGCATTTCATTTTTGTTTTCTTCAAATCTCATATATAACTTCTTCTTGCAGTTGTGTATCTTTCATCTGAAGTCATCAAGGATTTTTGACACTAACCTTCACCTGAAAGGAAAGAAGTGTATTTCCGAATATTCAAGATTAGAAGCTATTGATAGAATCCTGTGGACTATGTAGTTAGTCCTGTATCATTTGAATAAACAAGATTTTTACTTCTGGCTAAAGTCAGAAGTCCATATGACCTTCAGTCACTTTAAGGCTAGAAGAATTACAATTCAGAATAATAATTTCCATTGAGTAATACACCTAAAATGGACAAAGATTTACCTACACCAATTACACAGTAAGATTATCTGTATATTATCACTTAAAGATAGAGTTCTGACACACTTATCTGCTCATAATTAAACGAGCAGATTTGCCAGTGTTGACAGAAACTGAAAAGAGCTATGGTCATACCACAGAGATCTTCCTGACTTTTATGCTGAATTCTGTAAGCAACAACAAAAAAATTCAAATGCACCATATGAAAATAAAGTATGACTATATTCTGCTATGGATCTTAAAATGACAAGGCAGAACAGAATTACCACAAAAATTAGATGGTTAGCAAAACTAAACTAGCAGCCCAGACTTCTCTGGGCTTAATTTTGCAAACTATTTCAGCATATCCTTTAGCCTCTCCACACTAAGCACAGGTCTTTAGCACAGAGTCAGCTATAGGCCATTGCCAAGTATTTCATTGGAAAGGAAAGGGTAACAGGGTTGAGATCCAACATAACAGCACAACAAAAGGAAGCTAGCAGACACTCAGCACAAGACTTTGGGACTATCAGGCCAAACCATTCTCTCATCTTCATTTAGTTAGTGTTAAAAAGCCCTCTGTAAGACATCTTACCAACTCATCAGGTCTTACCAACTGCTGTGACTGAGAACAATGCCATATAAAGTGATTTTTAAAGCTTTGAAACATTTTTTAAATCTTTAAATAAAACTTTTTTTTTTTATTCATACTTCTGTGAAGATTCTCAAGTTCCAGGAAATTTCAAGAGCTTGTTTGGTATTTCACAAATTTTCATTCACAGTTCTACTTTTATGTATGGCCTGGTCTACTCATAACCAGTCTACTTTAACCAGTTTTGTTGTATTCCCCAAAAGACCTTCCACTTGCTGTTTTTTCATTCTCCTGCTATATAATAACATGTTCCCTCCCAGTCCTTTTTTCCCATGAAAGAAACACACCAAGATCTTCTCATTTTCCCTCATAAAAACAAATCCTTCCTCTCCCACAATGACCATTATTCCAGTTTGAACTCACCTTTCTTAATATAGGTAATCAGAACTGCAAAAAACTCTCTGTATGCTCATATTAATATCTTTAGGCTGGAACATGAGGCTTAGATGATATATCGGAGGACTGGACTTGCCACCTACTCAGAAGCATCCCTCAGATATCCCAGACATACCCTGAAACTGATGAGGTTTCTCTCCTCTTCTACCATTTCCTGCCATTGAGTTTGTCAGAGAAGTTCTTTCTAGTTGTCCTTCTAAGTGACTGACCTTGTACATTTTGCATTTGAATTACAGCTCTTTTCTACTATTTCAGTCCTCTAGGTAACCAAGTTCTTCCTGGATTATGCTTTGATCCTTTCTATATTGATAAAACCTCTATTTTTGTCTCATTACCACACTGCCACTTTTTATGCCTTTGTCATTACTAAAGCTATTAAGGAAAGTTATGGGCAGAGGAACTGCTTACCAGAGGGAAAAACAGAACACATCTTACTGTGCAGCAACTGCCCATGTGCACACTCCTAGCTTTAGTGAAAGAGACAAGCTGTCTCCTGTTTATCACAGGGTACTGAGAGGCAAGAGTGTTCGAAGAAAGAGCTACTGCACTTAAGCTGTAAACTCACACTCTAGTCCATGGCAGTCATGAGAATTGATTAGGTCTCCTTAATCAGTCCCTAATGATCCCTTAAGACTTCAGGGTACCTCCTTCCAGCCAGATGATGCCCTTTAAGCACAAGCTATTGCATAATTATCTTGCCCTCAGTCAGCTCTTTACCTATTTTATAAGTTCCCTGCTAATCCCCATCCTATCTAGTGCAATTAGTAAATTCCAGTGGAGCCCTACATTAGATGCCCTACTAAAGTCCAAGCAAATTTGACCTACCTTCCTAGTTAAGTAAGTCAGTTCTTTTGCTAAATAACGATATCAAGCTAGTTCTGGTAAATAGAAACTGCATTTTAGCTCACTTAGCTTCATATCTTTGTTTACACTTTCCATTCAAATTTATTCCAAACTATATGCACTATTGAGGTAAAACTCATAAACCTGTAATTGCCCAGGTCACTTTTTCTCCTTTCTTATTAGAGGTTTATACTTCCTATTCTCCAGTCATACTCTCCACCTTTTAAAATAATTTATAAAAATAATAGCTAACAAACTGATTATTTCATGTGGCATTGATAACTACATGCAAATTTTCTCCCTATGCTTATGATATTAAACTTTTCTGATTTTGATTCTATCTCAGATGTGGAGATTTCAGATTCCATTCTTTTCCCTTTTGATTAGTTTAGCAAGCCAAATCGTTGTTAAACACCTTCACCCTTAAAAAAACTGGAAAAAAAAAATCATTTTGATTTTAGGCCATAGCTAAATCTTAATCTGATCTCCCTGCACAGAAGTATGTCTTCCTTAATTGCTCTTTTGTTAGCTTTACTACCAATAAACCTTCTGCTATTTCATAAAGTCATAGAATCCTGGGTTCAAAAGCACCTCAAGGATCATTTGGTCCAATCTTTCTTGGGAAAACATCAGTCTAGACAAGATGGCCAGCTGAATCTTAAGTGTGCAATGTTGAGGAATCCATCACTTCCCTAGGAGTGATTATTTCAGTGTCCAATTGTTCTCATTGTGGAAAATTTTCTTCTTGCATCCAACTGGAATCTCCCTAGGAGTGACTTGTACCCATTACTCCTTGTCTTTTCCCTGTGACTACTTGTAATAAAGGAGTCTCCATTTTCTTTGTAGCCACCTTTTAAATACTGGAACATGGTGATAAGGTCTCCCCTAAGCCTTCTTTTCTCAAGGCTGATCAAACCCAGTTCTCTCAGCCCTTCCTCATATGGTGGCTTCCCAGTCCTTTGTTCATCTTTGTGGCCCTTCTCTGGACCCTATTCAGACTGTCCACATCTTTTTTGCATAGCAGAGACCAAAACTGAGCACAGTATTCTAGGTGTGGCCTGACAAACACTGAGTAAGGTAAAATAATGACTTCTTTATTTCTGCTGGTGATGCCCTTGTTGGCTCAACCCACCATCCTTTTGGCTTTCTTTGCCACTGCAGCACACTGTTGACTCATGCTGAGCTTGTTGTCCACCAGGACTCCCAGATCCCTTTCCACACAGGTGTTCTTCAGTTAGGTAGATTTCAGCCTGTGTTACACTCCTGCAGGTGCAAGACCTTACACTTATCCTTGCTGAACTTCATAAGGTTCTTGTTGTTAGCTTGCTCTTCTATCTTATCCAGGTCTTCCTGTAGAGTGGCTCTCCCTTCTGAAGTGTCCACTTCCCCACTCAGTTTGGTATCATCAGCAAACTTCATCAGGGTACACTTGATTTGTTTATTTGTTTTTATTTTCTCTGCAATGCCTAATTCATTCTAACTTAAGGCAGTTCTCTCTCTTTTCCCACAGTTTATCACCTTTCAAGTAGCTTGCTTACTTCATCAGTACCTTTTTCCATTCCTTGTGGGTTTGCTGTTCATTCATCATGTCCTTCTTGAGCCTTTTTTGCTTTCAATGTATTTGGACTTGATATCCTTTCCACACTTCTCTTCTTCAAAATTTTGGAGAGATTTTGCAGTTTTGACTTCAAAATATTCCAGAGTTCATCCTTATTCAAGACACTGAGCATTTCAATCCAGCTGACTCTACTAACTGGGTTCCTTAATGTCTTAAACAGGAAAGAAATCTTACTTAAGCACCTGCTTTTATTTAGCTTCACTTAATTGAAAAAGAATCCCCTGATGAGATGGATAGAAGATTATTCTCTGAGATTATAAATTTTGTAACACGCTCATTACTCACAACAATTCATAACTTCTTGTTGGTCCAGTGAGTATGTGGCAATGAAGCGGCTACCGCATCCAGAAAGAGCTGCAACAGGCAAACTGCTCATGTTAGCCTGGCTCCTTCAGCTGTGGCTGAAGTCTCCTTTAATGGTACAGTGCTACAGTTCCTAGGAACCCATCCTCTATTCAATAAGCTGTTTGTCCATTCTGAATCTAAGTGTGCTGATTACCACCTTTACTATTACTACCATGTGGAAAATAAGGTGTTTATTAGCCTTCTCAAAAACATATTTACTCCAAATGTTTTATTTTGTGCACTCCATTCTTCCCTAACAGTTTAACACATTGTTAACATTCAAAGCCTTGCACTACCTTTATTTTTATTTTATTTTTTAATTTTCCTAGAGCAATTTTCCATCTTCACTCATGGATTACTACATTCAAAGCCCAGGTTCTCTTTTACCAGGTTTCCTTTATCTCTGCATTGTCTGCTTTCAAAATCTGTACTTCTCAAAGTTGTTGCCCAGGTACTTGCATTTATTGTCAAATACTTATTTCTTGTGAAATGCACACATTTGCCTAGACAACTAGACAATACTCTATTGCTCCCCAGTTACTTCATCTGCATAGTGTCCATTCTTCTAAAATATGTCCTTCAAGAGACCTACATGCCTAACAGGAGGGCTTTTATTTTTTAATTTATAGAAATGACAGGAAGCTGTCAGGATCTTTTTTTCTTCTTGGGGTTCATCCATTAGTAAAACAATTTTTGTCAAAGTATTTGCTGAATGACTTTTGTTTTGGAATAAATGACTACAATTTATTGTAAAACATCTCTACATTTGATATTCAGTTCCACGGTCTGAAAAACAAATTCCTGTGATCAGAAGCTAGTACTCCAGAGCCAGAATTTGTTTTCCTCAGATGAATTAGTTATTTGTCATTAATATTGCCAGCAAACTAAATACTCTAGATCAGCAGCTGAACATAAATAAGAAACAAAGTTTTAGTTAAAAAATTAAAAACATGGAAAATATTTTCAGAAACATCTTCTCAGATCTGATCTTTTTATATTTTTCTGTTTTGATTCAGCCAACATCCAGAATGCACTGACACTCAGAAACAATAATGTGAAAAATAAATTCAGCAGCTAAAAAAACCCTAACATCTAACGTTTTCAGGTGGAATGGTGCTTTGAAGAAAGAGACTAGAGCTAGAAACTATATTCTGTTTATTTTGTGTAAATGAATAGGACATATTTATAATAAAATCATGCATTTTTTTCTCTGTTAAATTAATTTAGGTAACTTAATTATAAAACAATTATCTGAGTTTTTATGTCATACAGAAAGTGTCATTTATATGCCAGTTGTATGCAAAGAGAGAATAGGTGGCTCTCTTAATTTATTGTAATGTATGCAACAATGAAACATGATTTAACTGAAACAAAAGACAGGATGATGAAAAGAAACTTTTTTTTTTTTTTGAGAAAAATCTGAAGCATTTACATGCAAGGACTTGAAGCATTTCCACATTATAAATTATATATTCATATGTAAATGGACTTCTAGCTTCTGTCCAGAATATTTGGCAAACTGAATGCTAGATTCTGCTGCCTTTACCTCCATTGAGTTGTGAACTATACTCTGAATGTTCCTACAGATTTATACAGCTTCACATAATTTCACCTACAACATATATGTAAGCTACATGTGAAGGTGAAGGATTTTATAACAAAATGGATGCATTCAGGAGCTGTCTATTCCCCATGTGAAAAGAAAAAAAAAAGTGTCCTATTCCTGCAAAGCCGAGGTGGATGGTCAAATCTTGTGTTCAAGGCAAAAGATTTGGACTCTTCTTCCGATCTCAGAAATATTTTCTCCATTAAAGAAAGATCGCTTCCATGCTGGCATGAATCCATGATAGCTCAAAATCGTTTTGTGTGGCTTTGATAAAGAAGTGATAAAGGGGAAGAAATAAAAGAAAAATGCTGTTTTACTTACAATAGCCCAGGGATTGACAAGGAATACCCTCACCACTGAGCAAAATTGTGACCCCTTATACAAAATGAACACAACTACAAGAGGGAAGGAGACCACTTACAAGAAGCCAACTCTATCTTTTTTTTTTTTTTTTTCCTCAGCAATACCAGTCTGTACCCAAGAAATCTTTTCTGAAGAAACCAGTTCATCTGTCATAATTTCAAGGTCAGTTAATTGTTCCCTAGCAAAATTATATTGTTAGGAAATTGATGACCAGTTCCTGATTATGAGCCTTATTTCATAACCATCAGTAAAGATCATACTGCTGGAAGGACAAAAGTTCTGACTCCCCCAGATGACTCATCAAGTTAAAGGTGACTTGCTAATAAAAGCTATAACTTCAATATCAAGGAAGTATAGGAAGAGATATAGTAGAATATACTTTGCCATTTCTGCTTTAAAAAGGTAAAGAAATATATTAGTTAATTCTTTATCGTCAGTGGAAAGGAAGTCTTTGGGCAGATGACAATACTGTAGGTATGTGAACAATAATGTCATCATTTTGCAGAATTTACCTTTCCTAAATATTTCCTACCAAAAATAATTTATAAAATGTTTATTTATTGCCTATTGATGCATTGCATTACTTCTTATAAAATAATTCCCTTAGGCTGTTCTCTTTTGGAGTTCTGGTTTGAAAAAAAAAACAGAGAAAGAAGGATCTTCCTTTGCTTAGAAAACCCTGATTCTCCATCTAGAGATCTCAAGTTTCAAAGGAAAAGCTTTCCAGGTAAACACAAACCTTCTACCTTAAGGCTTTTTTTAAAAAAACCCCAACTGAACCAGTGGTTTTCTCTTTGGAAATGCCACTGCAACGTGTTATAAGATCTGTAGTCAGACACCTTATGATGCCACTTTTTTGTTTGGGTTGGAATCTTTATCACCACATTTGCCTCCACCACGTTACAGACAATAAAGCACACATGTATGATAGGACAGCATAGAAATACCCAAGCAAGATTAACGTAGGAGTAAATGAAGCTTTCTAGTATATTATCCAGAGGGAGCCCCACACTTTTTCTGGAGCTTGCTACTTCTACAGTGCACCATGAGAGTCCATGTGAGCACCGAGTCCGTAGAGAAGAACAGAGATTGAGATGTGAAAGCATCATTTCCAACTAAACAATATCTGATATATACCAAAAGTGGAAATTTGCCACTACAAAGAACAGGAATCTCCAGTAAAATTCATGTTTCAAAATACGGTGGTATAGATACAAAAATCTAACACTGAATGGTAGAGCTGATACTGCAGCAACAACACAGGAAAAATAGTTTGGTGTCACACATACCTATTAACAACAATATTTTGCACATACTAAGTCTCATACAAAGTCAGTTTGATTTCAGAGCACAACTTTATAAAAAGCTTTCTTCCAAAAAGCTACAAAAGAAGCATGCTTGGTTAGACCAGTGTCACAGTCCCACAATGTTTAGAGCAGATATTAAGGCAGCAGTAGTTCTGTTTATCAAATATTCCAAGGGAAAGGTAGAAGCTCTTGATAATGCCTTAAGATAATAAATAAATTCTGATCTTAAACTATCACTTTCTACTTTGAAACATGTATTTGCTTCAAAAATGGGTTTTGAGTGAAAAACCTTTCCCTGGTTATACAGAACAAAGGGTGGGCTGTATCACGTTCAGCCACAGCAAATCTAGACTCATGTTTTAGTACTGGGCTATCTGTGATCTCAGAGACACGGCCGATCTCCTTCAATCTGCCGTCCCTCCTGAAGTGTTAGTAAGTAACTAACTGCTCCACTTAGGCAGGTGCTGCTAGAAAGCATAATTACATCTATGCTGTGGTAGCAACAAGAAAAACACAGTGCCTTGAAACCTTAAAATTAGGAATGACTTCAGGTTCAGCCAACTTGCCTTAAAATCTGGACTACAGCAAAACTAGAAAGCCCAATAAAATATCACAGTCATCTAGTATAACTACAGTGAGTGAGCCAAATGATTTACTGGTTAACTGTATAATTCCCCTTGGATGGAAATATATCTGTAGCCAGCACTGCTACAAACATCGTTTCTCTCTCTGGAGTCAAAAATAAAAATTCTGTGTTGCTTTTGAGGGGGCTACAATCTCCTGAAGGCCAGTAGGTCACTGCCCTCTTCAGTGTGACACCAAACAGAAAAGGTGAAATACTGTCAGTGAGAGTTTTGTTATTGATTTCAGCTAAGCCAGTACTTCATTCCATGTGTTTCACCCACACTTAAATTTTAGTAATGCTTATCTTATCTATACTAAGAAATTTCAATGACAAAAAAAAAAAACCAAAACATTGACAGGTATGTAAATCTAAAAGCTTGGAATTTGTGGTGAATGGAGGCTAGCTCTTGAAAATTGGTTCCACATTCATCAAGAGATTCTTAGCCTGCTATGGGAATCTCCAACATGTCAGGGCTTGATCCTACCTCTCCCCAATGTCAAGTGCATGTTTCTTCAGATTCCAGCAGGAGAATGTGGTAACAGGCATGCAAAAATGAGCAAACTCTTCCCTTTTATGCTGTCCCTCATAAATCACCTTTGTTTGCATAAGGCCTGAGGCAAAGTCCATTGAAATCAGTATAAGCCTTTTTACTTTGGATCAAGTCCCTTATCTCTGCTTCTCCTGCTCCTTTTTCTTTTGGCTGAAGTGTCACATCTCACTTAAGCACTACAACGGTGGCCAACTGAAGAGATGGAGCCAGCAACAGGAATGTCATGAGAATACATGAATGAAATATGTATATTCATAGAAAGATTCATTTTAAAGCAGAATAGCAGTGAAGACACACACGTTGCTCTTACACACTGATAATTTACACATTTTACACATTATTACTTTGCTGTTCTACAGCAAGAATGTAGTTACTATAGCAACTGGTTTGTCATATGATCAGAATGCTATTTTTAATATCACTCAAAGATACATATTAACATGCATAATATATGGACCACTTATGCGGGCTGAAAATATATATATTAACATTTTTAAGCTTATAAGGGATAACTATTTTCTGCCTCTTTTACTGTCTGCATTTTTGTATTAGGCTATGTAATTAAAGACTGTCAAAAAGTGAGGGAGTAAAACTGTCCTTATAGCTCCTACTGAACCCATACAGATTTTTATTTGTGGTACAGGAGATCAGAGGTGCTTATGAAGTTCAGCGCTCCTGAGAGAGTCCAAGGGCACTGCCAAGGTATGGCTGGATGTTCCCAAGAGCTTGAGCTCCAGAGTACCTTTATCACCAGCTATCACCTTCTTCTCCTTCCTCTTTGTACCACGCTCCTGAGCCAACTTATTTCTTTGGATGACCTATGTCAAATGATTCTAGATGACATCATAAAGTATCCATTTCTTTTCTCAGTCTAACATATAAAATGTTTCTGGAAACACACAGTCTAGATGCAACAAACATGAATAAGCCATTTCTCGATATCATAGCACTCCTGAAGTCCCATGCACAAGACGGCTGATATTACATCTTTCTCTTTGCTGCTAACCTGAATTTATCAAATAATGGTTTTCAGTCCAGTGGTCAAAGTGAGTGGAGGAGAAGGGGGTGTTTAGGGAGAAAAATAATTTTAGAAGAGTGGTGGGAGGGAGTTGTATACTTTTTCCCCTTATCTCATGGACAGTATTAGTCACAGGTTTTTGGCAGGATGAGGGTGAGGAGAAATCTTACTGAATTTGAAATTCCCATTCTGGGAGCAGAATACCCACGCAAGCATTTGCTGCAACAGCCAGGGAATATACTCATAGTAGGGCTTCTTAGGTTGCACCAGCTTACAGTTTGTTTTGGAGGCCAATGTAAAGCATTCCTATTTCTCCATTGAGCCTTAGAATACTTACAATTGTAGATAGTTAGCGAGGGAGAGGGCTCCCAATTGAAATTATGTGAAGCTTTTTACTCCCTATGGAGACTTCACATGCTGTCAAGCCCTTCTGACTTCAGTTGCTGGCAGACTTGGATGGTTTCTACTGCAATATATAGGTTTAACCTTACAGCTCCCTTAACACAGAACTCCATCTATATCATGCCCTACATCCTTCAGCAAAGTTGCCTGCATTTTAATTCTGAGCTCTCAAAGGTAACCTTGAAGTATAATTTGGTTTCTTTCATGCCATAAGAAGCTTATAGGAATCAGTCTGCACATCACTGACTTAGGGGTAGCAGAGAGAGGTGATAGATGCAGATCTGCCAGAAGTCAGAAAGGAGGACTTGTGATGTTGCTTTTGTATATCTGAGTCCAGAGGATCAGGTCAGTTTTCAGCATCCTGCAGAAAAAAACTGCAACTCTTTCTTTGCATGTTCATGTCACCCAGGGAGCCCTCAGTACATGGCTGACGCTGCAACCAGAGCAAATACTCATTGGGTGACTGTGTTGCCGATTGGTGAGTGTGGGCTAAAATTATTCCCAAATTGACCCAAACTTGAGTCCCAAAGGAAAGTATCTCTTTCCTGGTGTCATACTGATGCACCACAAGGCATTCATCTTCTAAGATACCCACCAGTAGTTTTCACATGAAAGACAGAGTATTTGTAATGTAAAAAGCCTGAATGAAATTATCCCCATGCCTGTCTGAAAAAGGGTCCAAAAGTCAGCATCCCCAAAAGTCTGGGATCATAAGTAGGTCTGCAGTTAAAAAGCTTTACCCTATTCTGTAACTAAATGGCTTGGACAACTGAAGACGATCTTGCTGCAAATAGTGGCTCTGATATCTTGGCCTGAGGAATTTACAGATAAATATTTCTGCAGGAATACAGAATCATTACATAAATCCCAGCAAATATACAAATGAAAACTGCTATAGTGTAAAAATCTGTTTCTATTCCTATTTTATTATCATGGTATACAATAGAAAGCTTCATTATCTATTTACATCAACACTCTCACAAGCCGGAATGCCTTGTTCTTTCTGTTGCCATTATATTGTATTATGTGTGGCAATGCCATGGAAAGTCAAGATAATACAAGTACCATAGGGCAACAATTTAATATTTGCTGGTTTTTGTTTTCGAGTGAGACAGAAAAGAGCTAACCATTCTATGCAAGCAATCAACTTATATCAAAGATTTAACACGAGTAGCAATTAACACAACCAACATTACTTATTGCAAGAAAGCATTTTTCTCCATTACACTCCAAAGGTTTAATATAACTAAAGGCTACAATTACATCATTGAAAAGGTATGAGCAGTATACATAGTAGCGTGGTTCACAGCTTTGGTATATGTCACCATGCGCTTATCCACATTTGATCTAATTGAACATACATATGGGACATCTGGGCAACAATGATATATCTATCACATCTGAACTGGGTCAGGTCTTGGATTAATAGGCTAAAGGCTGAGAATCACCTCAGGATTTGTTTACCTGGCATCCACCACAGCAGCACTATTTGTAATTGGGGTTGGTGAGAATAACTAAACAATACGTGCATGTAGAATGAAATGACATTTTTAGTCACCTGAGACAATGAGTTCAGAGTGCTTTCTCTGAAATATGCATTGATTACCATGCCATGACCTTGACAGAATA
The DNA here is from genome assembly GCA_033124195.1 of Coracias cyanogaster. Lineage (NCBI taxonomy): Eukaryota > Metazoa > Chordata > Aves > Coraciiformes > Coraciidae > Coracias > Coracias cyanogaster. The sequence goes on along the minus strand of JAVSBS010028030.1, from coordinate 73,036 downwards.
ATGTATTTAGGCAGACAGGCACAGAAAAAAGAAGGCTATCATCAGTCAAAATACCAAACTTTCCTTCTGCTGGACTTAGCTTGTGCCCTGAGATCTCTCTGATACTCTGAGGATGATGGAATTTGCCAGGAAGGAGTTCAGTATATTGGAATGCTCACCACAGAGTGTACCTTGCCTTGCTAGTGATTTGGTTTTGTGCCTTGTATGTAAAAATGATACACAGCAAGATAGTTTGCATTAGGATACACTCTGTGGTAGGACACTTTGCAAACTTGACTACTTTTTTTTCTTCAACACAGGATTTTTTCCCATGCTGAGCTAGCTTAGTTGTAACCATTCTGCAAACTGACACATAGTTGCTATGCACAGAAACTAGACATCTAAAAAAAATTACACATGGTTCTACAATCAGTAATTAAAATGGTCTTACCTGTCAATGAAAAAAGAAAAAAAAACCAACCAAACAACAAACCTAAAAAACCCAACAAAACATTACAGCTTGGAATAAGCATTGTTAAGAATGACATGTTACTACTAACCTGATGTTCAGATGTTTGTGATGAAGCAAGAAATATTTGGGCAAACAGGTAATATTTGAAACAGCTTCCTAACCCAAAATACAGAGATATGCAAATCCTCTCAGGAATCCAACTTACATGGATGCCAAAGCTTTGCTGACCCTTGTGTGTAGGAATGGATGAAGATGAGAGAGAGAAAGAATGTGCTTGGAGGCAGAGGAGACAGCTTTATTTAGAGCCAGAATTAGGATTGCAGCGAGGCTCTGTGGAAAAGCCCATCTAGGACAAGAAGGTGCTGTCTGGGACAGGCTTAAAGATCTAAGTAAGAGAAGACAAACTAAACCTCTGAAACAAATTGGGAGTCCTTCAATCCTCCTGTGTTTATGGCATAGGATATTTGTACTTCCTTGCATACAGAATTATGTGTAACACACCTGACTAATACAAATTTTTTTTCCTTAACTGGTGTGATCTGAAAAATGTTCAAACTGCTGGATAGCATTTTATAAATATAGATTATTTCACAACTATTTAAAAAGTGCTTATTTTTATAGGGCAGATGAAGCCAGAGTTAATTAACACTCACTGGAGACAGTAGTAACTCACCTACTTTTTTTTTCGTTTCACTTGTGTTAAATGGATTGCAATTACTCCCTCAGCAATACTGTGACAACAAAGTTTAACACATAGAAATAGTATTAACAGCATCAACAATGCATCATGGGAGAACAATAACTTGAGAAAAAAGAAAGTAATGGGTTTTTGTTAAGATCTGGAAAGAAAATATTTTTCCTAATAAAGAAATGTATTTTCAACATTGTTTTCTAAACCCAGAAAGACTGCAAAGATTCAAAACCAGAAATCTTAAATAAGCATTAAATACTTTTATAATTACATACATCTGCATTATTTTATACAGATGTTTATGATTAGGAATGCATTATTAGAACAAGCAAAGGTCTTTTCTGTCTATGAGCAAGCAGGGCCACAGCCTCAGGAAACTGAATAAAACCTATTTATTGTCCTTGCAGGGTTTTTTTGGGGGGGTGTTGTTTTCTTTTTTTTTTTCTGGGTTTGTTTTGTTTTTTTTTAATGCTGGTATTTCATCTTAATACAGTTTGCTAGCAGAGCTCAGAGATAGCCTAGTTCCAACCCATCAAGTCTTAATAATACTGGTAAAGAATCAGATATAAAACATTGCTGAGAATACTCATGGCAATGGCTAAATCATTCCACAACAGCCCAGTATGGACACTGTAACTGCAAGGCTGTACAGAATGCAGAGTTTTCATTGCTGTCCCTAAGTAATTGTGAATAATGCAAAATGAAACTAGCCTTTCAGTTTGCTCATCTTGGTAAATTAAGTTTTAATATGTACCGAAAAGGTGTCAGTAGCTTGCTTTGTTTAGTTCACTGTGCAGACTAGGTCTCTTAAAAATCCTACTGTAGGTAAAAACTGGAGTCTGCAGGACACAAAATGCTTTAGATTTGTAACTATTTTGCAATAATACAGCATTTTGTTTTCCAAAGGACTGTGCTAGAGAGACGTGCTGTAAAAATCCAGAGATGCTGCCAGTAATTAGGCAGCTGGGTGGCCTAGAAATCTTCTCCATTACACTTTTGTTTCCTTGCCAGTTCTTCATGTTCTGTCCTGAAAGAATGTTTTGTTTTTGTTTACATAGCTCTTGTAGGCAGAAAGAATAAACCTTTTTTCCCCACGCTTGCCAGCCTTCACTGATACAATATCAGCATCTCCATTTATGGGCTTTGGGCAGGCATTTCAGAGTATTGGGTTTGACCAGAAATCAATTTTCATGTCACTAAAAGAAAACATCTCTATAGCACTGAAAGTATTTTGAACTATCAGTCAGGCAAAATTGAAGGTGAAGTTTTAGAAAAAGAGATCTAGATGGAAATCTTGGTTAAGCTGAGCCAGGACCAGTTGGGCACATGCTAAAAGGAAATTCCCTATGAGAAAAAACATCTTTCCCTGCAAAATCCCCAATTTCCCATCTCCCTCCTTCCTTCTAACACCATCTTTTCACTGTAAATGTTATGTCTGTTCTGCTGAGATATTTATAATCTCTGTATTCAAACCACCCCTTTGGGGTTCTCACGCTGAGCAGGGCAACCAGGCAATGGGAGCTCTCAAAAGAGAAGCAACTTCATTTGCTGCCGGAAATATTTTGGCAGAAACTCGTTGAGCTTGCATGGGAAGAGATTAGTCAACATCCCAAGATGTTTGTGATTGTTAACTTCTGTTCAAAGTATCCAAGCATGTGGTCCTCACTGAAGGCAACAGCTCAAAATTCAACAATTTATCTTTTTTCTTGGAATAGCAGAGACTAAAATTTTACATTTTAAATATATAGGGCCCATTTCCCATTGTCTGAAATGAAATGAAAATAAAAAGAAAAGGAGTATGGAATTTATTTCTAATTTTCAGAATAATTATTCTCCTTCCGGTAGAGTCTAATCACAGTGTGTTTCAGAAGAAGCAGAGAAAGTTTCAGAAACTTCAGAATTCTAAATAGAAATAGTTTTCAAATACAGTTATTTATCTCTCAATTGATACTTAAAAAAAAACTGTAAAAAGAACTAGTTATTAAAAATAAAGATATGAATGGAGAAATATAAATTTAAACAGTTATTAAATGCAAGAGTCATGTAGCCTATTTCAGCTGCAATATCCCCAAAATAAAAAGTTTAAGACTTCAGTCACAGAATATTCTTACATTGAACATTCAGAAACTTTAAAGTAAAGCTTTTATTATATAGAATAATATATACAAGAGTAAAGCAATGCTTCTACAGCAATCTTAACTCTTTCATTACCGGAGCTTGTAATATAACATATTCTGGAACAATTACCAGAAGAATCAGTGCAGTTTTGTGACCTTAAATTTTGCATTTCGTATCATTTCTCATACACACTGTCCACTGTTTCATATTTCTAGACACTTTCAGCTCCTGTTTTGAAATGCCCTGAGCTTCACTCTCTGCTCAGATGTGAACATATCAGGAAGTTTGAGAACAAATGAAAGTAAGTAATTCCACATTTTTAAAGCGGAATCACTGTTATTTTGTAACAGATTAAAATTAAATTCTCTAAAGATATTCCTTACTTTGCCATAAACAGCCTACATGACTACATTCAAGTCACTGAGTCTATTTTTCTCTGTTCCTATAGACAGCAAAAGATACTTGTATACTCACAAACTGCAATGTTATTTGCATATAGTTATCATCTCACAGTTCTTCCAAAATCTATGAAAACTTGGAAAGACAGTGAACACCAAAATGTTTACTATCCATTTTCTTTTGCAGCCATTTTCAAAATGTCTAAAAATCTTTAGGTTTGAAATAAGAGATGCTCTGGACACTAGTTTTAGAGGAACTTGCTAGCGGACTATAAACTTTATGGTATGTATAAGCAGAAGTCTGGATATACCTGCACTTGCTCAGTTTAACACCAAAATTAGTTTTTAATTTCAAAGTGTAATCCTTCACATTGCTGTGTTTACCTCCAAGACACACAAGCGCAATCCCTGCACCTATCAGAACCAAGGCTTCCCTTGCACAGTGACCATCCACCTCTACCGGCAGGACTCAGCCTGCACCAGGTGCCATGTTCCATGCAAGGGATGTGCTCTCCTTTGAGGCACTTCGCTGCCTGGATAAACAATGCTGCTGTTTGTTTCAACAGCTTAAAAAAATACCTCCATATCACTGACATGCCACTGAACATGTCAAGAGCTAGGCCATTTCGCTGTGCTGAAGTGCTTTTCCTTTTATTGCCAGGCCTATAACAAGATTATTGAAATGATTCAACAATAGTCAAGCTGCAGCTATAGATACTTGTTGAAAGTAAATAATAAAAGCATTTTATCAGAATTGCTGTCATTTTCCTGTTGAGGGATACATCTGTTTCATAAGTACATTTTTATGTGTGCCTGCCTTATGTGAACCTGCTCTAATTTAGTTACTGTGATAGGTACAGTTGTAGCTTGCTTTCTAACAATATTAACAGATGAATAGGGCAGTCATTTTCAGACAGCAATTTACCACAGCTACAGTCAAAGTGGTTTGGTTTGAGATTGCAATCTAGTAAGAACAGGGGTTTTTATTATTATTGTTGCAGTTACTTTGTTGTTAAGGTGTTTCGGGGTTGTTTTGTTTTTTTTTTTTTTATTTTTTTTAAGCAAGCTACTGGAAACTGTTAGTTATGCAGTAATTTGAGATAAAAATTCATTGCAAGGAAAACTAAATGGAGGTCAAATACATTCTCATGAGAAAACTAGTTGTAAAGTACAGTCTACAGATATGAAAATGTACAGAGAACATCAACTGAGTCCTGAGTACTGTCTAGAAATACAAACCCTGATCATGCGACACAGCTGTCCAACATACATCAAAACAGTAAGGGCCATATATAGAAGAAGATAGTTAAGAACTGTGGATGCATCATTGCATTTCTGTGTGAGGGGAGGAATCTGTGCCTGTCCTTGGAGGTGTAGGGAAAGCATACTATTTTGAAAACCAAGTAGTTTTGTAGTCAGATTCAAAACTGGCTAGGTAAGTCTAAATAGTGTTTCTCAAAACATCTATCCCATAAACCTTGCCCAAGCACTATCAGCACCTAAAGGAAACTAACCTCCATCCTAGAAGCACCTGTCTGCCTTTCCTACCAAGTTTCTTCAGCCAGTTTTAACTGACGACCAATGGTCTCAAATATATGAAGTTCCACCTACAAGTTGGGGACTTGACGAAGGAAAGAGACCTGAACCAACACCCACACCTAAAGGAAAGTTCATGTGCATAGGATTCTCTTTCTGCTTGACCTTGGCTAGCAGATCAAAACACTGCCAGTGTCTTGACCCTGCCCAGACCCCTGGGGCTCCCCCCATCCTACCCATGGACCACGACCCTATTTCTGTCCCCCAGGATCTTCAGTCACTGACCCAGTGACACCACAGCAAGACTGGTCTTCAACTCTCCATAGCCCTGCCCTCCCTGGACATGGGCCCTGCTAAGCCAAGCCCACCAGCAGACTCATTTGCAGTTACTTTGCAGGGACTCCCTCTGTCACCAGGGAGATGCCCAGTGCCCAGGACTGGGGCTGCCAGGATCCTCTGTCTTGACCTTCTAGATCCCTTAGGCACTGAAGTTATGATCCTGCAAACACATAAAGATATCTTTATATCTAAATCCATGTGCATGTGGTAGAGATTCTCAGACATCTTCTTTCCAGAGGTCTAAGTAGGGAAATGCCTTAGTGCTTGAACACCACAAGGAAAGCCCCATGGAGCTTTTCACCCAGTCTTTTCCTCATAGTAAGATTACCAGGGAAGGAAGACATTTTATGCATGTCTTCACTAACACACTTTATTCCATCATTTAACATTGCATTAGACATCAGCATCCACTCTGCATCTATTTTCAATGCCTAGTAAGTCAAGGCAATGAGTAATGATGAATAGCTCCAGAGATCATCTGCATTTTCTCCACAGTGAAGCAATGGTTATAGTGCTACCCCCTGCCTCACCACCCGACCTCTCTTGTATGATAAGAGGCACAAGGAGAAAAATGGTCATAAACAAAATAGTTTTCTTGTTTAACAAGTAATGACTTCTTCCTGGGTCAAGAGGCTCAACAAGTTAAATATACTGAAAATTAAAATAAACCTATAAACATTAAAATAAGACAAAAGCTGAATAAACAGCTTTTCAGCATGCAGCTTATCACTGTTACAAGTTTATAGGTGTCAGAATGTTTAACTGATGTTACTTCTCTTTTTCTATGTCCTCTTTAGTGTCTGCACCTGGCAGTAAAATTCAGAAACTCTCAAAAGCTGGAACTTGGAAATCTCTAAGTGCTTTAATACTGATCATTATCATGGCCTCAAGAATATCTACTGGAGGACACACAGGCAAAATACGCCCATCTACTCCTCTGCTCCCAAGCAATACTGGGCAAAGGTAAGTGCAGGGTTGTAAAGAGGGCTTGGACTGTGTCAGAAGTTCTCTTTTAACAACAATTTTTTCAATTCCCTTGGTTTTGCTTAGAAAAATACTACTTTCCCTTACATTTATCTGCATCCTTCTCTCTCTTTAAATATATGAAGGAAGGAGAAGGTTAAGCAATCAACTGAGAGAACAACTAAATCAAAGGTTACATTCAGGGGTATTTTCCTTAAATTTATTTCTGTGAAAATATACAATGGAAACAAGATATCTATTCTGCAACATAAAGGAAGGGAGAGCTGCAGCTGTATGAGCTTAGAGACCTGGCATGATGCAGGCTCCAGAGGGAATCCCCCCTCAAACCTCACTCCAGAGCACAAGGAAGAAATGAGTTCCTCCTGGCTTCTGCGAGTCCTGCCTCCACTTGGCTTCACAGGAGCTGGCAGGAGCATTGATGTGAGCTTCCATAGAGCCAGAACTTCTCCCCAGGATATGAGATCCTGCACAGTGCTGTTAAACACATCCTGTAAATCTGCCACTTCTCATGAAAAAAAAAGAGTTGAAGGTGGTTTTCCCCTTCTCCTCTTCAGTGGAGGGAAGCTCTTCGCACTCTTTGTAATATATCCAAACATCTTCTTCAAACAAAGTATTTCCCTCACAAAGCATCTCAGCCAAAAACCTGTGCAAAACCTTGGAACAACTCTCCTTCTGAGATGACAATCCTTAGTGGGAAAAATAAAGGAGTAAAATTCTGTGACTGAGAAAGACCTTGACATCAGTGATGTGGGATGTCAGAGTGGGGAAGGGAAATACTTAAGCTTCAAACAACAACAACAAAAAGATCAGTTTGCTTGTTGGCCTTTTTAAAAAGAACTAAAAAAGCACTCGGGATTTTTAATGTATACATGTTTAGATAGACAGATAATTTATACAAATATATTTTGTACAGTAGGTATTAAAAGAGTAAATAATTAAGGAAGTTTGTTTATTTCACCCAGGAAAACTAGACTAAGAAGATTGAAGGCAGGCACTTTCCTTCTCAGTCATACAAAGGTTAGCAGAAGGAATACTGGATAATACAAGGGACTCCTGATCAGTGCAGTGGTATAAAAGGTATTTTACTCTTCTCCCACTGCATCTTTTCCTGTCACTTGCAATCTTGAGAGTTTTCCCAACCTTTTATTCCTAGTTACTTCTTAAACTTTGTTGCTTTGCATTTAAATAAATTTTTTTCATTAAACTCAAGAAGATAATTTTCAGCACCTTAGAAACCCAGCTCCATTGGGCTTTCCAGTTACGGTTGTCATACAGACAGCTGCTTATTGTCTTTTTTTAACAGAAGTAGTCAAACTGAAGAGACAACAAAGACAAATATTGAAGCTTTCTACCTCTTCTGAAGGAAATATTTCTCTAAACGAGCTGGCCCATGAGCAGAGCTAACAAAACCTTTTATCTTGAACATACTTGTCCAACAACCCACACTTACACTCATAACCCCCCACAGACTTTTCCACATACTGACAGTTCCTCATTCAATTCCTCCCACTTATTACCAGCACCCATACCCATCAGATGGACAAACTAGAAGTAGCCTATGTGGTTGCTTTTTGTGAGGCAATTAGTTGAGCAAGATACATCTGTTGTTCGGCTGGTCAGTTACACAGCAGACAGCTGTTGGGCTCACACTCCAGACGAACTCTCAGTGGAAGTATCAATTTCAGTTATCCTCTTCTATGTGCGTGGTGATTTTTATAGATTTGGTATGTTCCTATCTTTGAAGTCAGTTTTGGTAAAAATTGGTAAATGGGCTTAAAAAGTTAGGGAGGGGAGAGAACTAAGATTTCATCATTACTTAAGTCTTTTCGCATAAAGCTAAAAATTCCTACCCCCAAAAAATATCTTTTAAAATATATTTATCCACCAAATTTTCCATGCAAGTGGTTAATGTGCCACAAGGAGCAGAATATCTGGAAAAATATGTTTTCAGACTACTTTTCTTGGGCCCAGCATCTATTTTTTCATTTCCACATTAAACAAAAGAGCCAGTCATATGTAGGTTAATAAAGTGAACACAAGGGAGATGTACCTCCAAATTGGAGCCAGACGGTGAATAACATAGCAGGAATGTACTTAAACCTCGGTACCAGCTCGTGACAAGGTCTGCTCTCTGTCTTAGCCCTTGGATTTTGGAAAAAAGCTCCAGGAGCTATGAGAAAAACTTTCAACCTGACAAATACTCCTTGGCTGGAAAAGGCTCCTGTTTTAATTCAGCACAGATGTGACTTTTAATGAAAGCATTATGGTTTTGCAGCTGCATGGATGATACAAACCTTTTTAAAGGAATAAATTACTCAAAATGCTTTATTTTCACTGCACCATTATGCTTGACCTTTGCTGGTAAGCAATTCTAAAACCAGCTACAATGCTGTTTATGGTTATCTGTCTCTCATCCAGTCTAATTTTCTGAGAAACGGGGCAGCCTGACTCGTGATAGATGAGAAAAGAGAACAGCCCATACCGCCTGGTTGGGACTCGGTACTTTGCAGGATTAGGTGCCTAGTGAGTATAGGTGCCAACAGTAAACAAAAAGGAAAAAACGTAAACGCACCAAGTAGCTAACTGCAGAGAAATACTGGGTCACATTAACACAGAGTCACTAGATAACACTGAAAACTAGGTCAATGTGAGGAACACTGGGAGCTTGTTCTACAGCAGCCATTCTCCAGAAATTAAGCTGGATCTAAGAGCTGGCTATTTGGCTCACATTCAGACACCTGCTTCACACAGGCACGGGGTAAATTGTAAACTTAATTTCTTCCCTTCATTTCATGTCTTAATTCTGCTGGGCAAGAGACAAGACAGTCACCTGTGTGATATTTAGTCAGGTAGCATCATCTTCATCTCACCCGACTTCTGTCTGATCAGAGAGAGTCCACTAGTCTCCCTCCACACAGAAGCATCACTGGGGTAATTCACCACATATACTCTAGGATGGGATAAATCAGCTCCTAGAGAGAACCTGTCTCTTTCCAGGTAACAAAGCTCAGACTAGACAGTTTTCAGATAGCCATTAAGGTGCAGCAAATCCCATCCTTATTATATACGACTCCAGTGAGTAATTAAAAAAAAAAGCCAAAAAAAAAAAAAGAAGATCAAGCAAATATTTTTAACCTCACAGAACAAGCACTATTGTTCTAAGCACACAACTTAAAGTTACTTTTAGGTAAGACTTTTCAGTCCATCCTCTTTTTCTCTATTGTTTCTTTATGCACATAATTCTCCTGATTTATTTTACTTTGTTCCCCTATAAGGAAGAAGAAATAAAACCCCTGTGGTCAACACTTTATTTCACCCAACATGCTCTATACAGGCACTGCACTTGTCTGGCCTCGATTCAGCAGAGCACTTATCCATTTATTTAATGACTGCTGAATCAAGGCCAGGGGTACCATCCTGCGCTCAGCAGTGAACTAATAAGCCAAATACTGTGGAGTCAAGTTCAACATGCTGACAAGTTCACATTTCTCAACTTGGATTCCTGGAAGTCTCCACATTACTGTAAAAATTAGGATTTCCACTGATGATACCCATTGCACTGGAGGTACAACATAGTACAGCTTCTTATTGACTCAGTGAAGCTTTAAAAAATGTTTACCAATATTCACATAAAACAGTGGTACAACAGCCTCCAGTAATAAACTCATAAAATGTATACAATGTGCAGAGCACATGGAAATAAAGGAAATATTGTAAGAGGAAAGTTCATTTCCAAGGGTAACAAGAAAATGAAATTAAAGGACCCTGGACAACTGATGAAAGAGCCCTAAACAATTCTGTATAAAGGGAGAAAGTTTAAAGTTATTGTTCTTTACTAAATCATTCTGAATGAATTTCATTATTCTTGATTCAAATGCGGTTTTTTGACACTTTAATTACGAAGAAACTGTTTCTGAACCATACAATATGACCAGAGATGCTGTAACTTGAAGTAAAATGCTATTACCTCCTCATTTTGCAAAATTCACAGTCTCATTTAAATTAAACAGCATTTCTCTGCAATGATGAAATGAATATTGCAAAAACAAAGTTGTATGCATGGGTTCAGGAACATCTTAATCATTTTATGCTTTATGTACATATATATGCATGTGTGTGTATGTATATATCAAGAATGACATGCTGGCAACTTTGCAGTTTAATGAGTATATCTTTTTCCCATAGTAACATACCCTCTTATCTTCTTGGAAATGAGAAACATTCGCTACAGCAGTATAATGAAGCAATGTTCATTAAAACGGGGTATGTTGGTAACGGATTTCTATCACCACATTACACCACCCACTTAGCTAAAAGACAGAGCACTCTATGCAGTCACCTAACTTCATTGCTTGTACCCTTCTGCTCCCCATTTATTACTGAGCTACCACATTTATAATTCATTTGGACATGTTTGCTCCAGAATAAAGCACAACCTATCTGCACAGTACAATATTTACCTCTTGCCCCTCCTCTTTTATTTTTCCTCCCTTCCCTTTTATAGTCACAGATCATTTTTACAAGCTATGGCTGATTAGTTGTCAGTTTGCTCCCCTTCTAATTTTAACAAAAAAACCTGAGCTTAATTTGTTTTTTTTTTTTAATAAATACATGCTTCTGAATAATGCAAGGTAGCTGTTACTTAAGGTATTGCATAATACTCTAGCTCAATTGATAACATTTTAAGCCTGTAAATCAGGTTTTAGATTTGCATGACCAGTACAGCACATATGACATTTAAGCTAATGAGTTGCTTTACGAATTTATGGACTCTTCTCATTCCTATAATGCTAGAAAAATAGGAAGCGTTTGTGCTAAAGTATTTTGATTCCAAAATATTGCGAACTCTGTTTCACATTTGGGTGATCTGTGTTCCTCTGCCATGCAGTAAATTTTCAGGTGGTAAAAGCACACTGCAGAGGGTGCAAAACATAAAAAGAGACAGACCATAACAAGCCTTTTTCAACACTAGCCAGAAGTGAACTGTAGCACTTTGGTCTACTATATATATATATAAAAAAAAAAATCTTTCCTTAGGGAACAGGGGATTTGTAGAACTTCTTTTCTTTTAAGGTGTCTTCAACTCTGTCTTGGCTGAGGGAGAGAAGAAGGGTGATAGTTGCTGAACAGAAGCGAAAGCACAGCAGCAAACCAAATATCTCACATTACTTCACTTCTCCAGTTTCACCTTCAAGGTAGATGAATGTGCAAGGAAAAACAAAAACAGTCTGGCTACACTGTAGGTAAATATGCAGATATTTTTGTTCCATTGCCATTAGGGCAGTTCAGTTTTGACCAAGTTACTTAGTTCTTTACTGTACCTCCTTTGTCAAGCTCTATTAAAATACAGAACATACATAAGTGTATTAATTCACATTACAGAGTTGGATATACGCGTACTGACCTGATTTATAACAACAATCTTCAGTAAGTACTTAACACCTTGAATCATCAGCTCAGCTGTGCTCAAATGACTTATATGGGACTCAATTCTCACCTCAGCTTGCTCAAATACAAAATTCCCTGTTGTTCAGGAGACTGATGGCTAATCAAATGCCAACCAATTAATGAAAAATAAGAGGTAAGGTACCAGATACACTGAAAATCACCAGCCAACACAACAGGAAACAAAGCTGAGTAAAATTATAATTTCAGAATGCTGTTATTAATTTGCAATTGAAAAAGGAAGACTAGTCTTGTGGTTAAGAACCTGTAATAGGACTTGGGACCAGACATGTGATTTGCTTCTTGGCAATGTTGAAGTCTCCCTGAATAACTTTCTATTGGCCAACTTCTCTTCTGTGTCATTTTTCTGTACATGACATAATGATACTTTATTTGTTTCTCTTCCTATCTCCCTCCCCTCTTTCTTCACCTTCACCCACAGAAGCACTAGAACAGGAGCTGCTCTCTCCTAAATGGCAGTTACATAGTTTCTATCTTACTAGAGATTTTCTATTTCTATCATTATCAAAATGGAGTTTCACTTTCTTCTCATCAAAAAAAGCGCAACACCCGGGAGGTGGAGGTTAAAGAGATCTGAAATGCAAAATTTTACAATAATATTGTTTTAAAAAATAAAGCTATTAGCATTGCTAAAGAAAAACACTAAGTATCTGAGGACTCTGCAAAACTGTATCTACCCGCTAATCATAAAACACAAATGGTATGCACATTAAGATATAACCTGTATATTCCAATACCATCCAACCTTTACATATCACAAGCCCTAAGGCTGACTCTGTTGAAGCACTGGTTTTTTAGTGATACTGAACTGCACAAAACCTTCTGTAAAATAAATAGAAACATATATGAATTAAACATGATTCGATCTTAAATAAGCCTGTGCATATAATTTTACTATAAAATCAATAATTTTATCTATTTTCCTGTTAAACAATGTAGTCAGCATTTTTCTCTAAGCAGGGATGTCTTTTGGTGATGTTCTAGGGCAAAATATCAGACTACAGGGCCTACTTCGTGAATATATATACACCTCTCCTTCCAGCAACCCCAGCAATTATGAAACTTTTCCAACTTTTGTTTTTACTCACCACTGAAATACATGGATCGAATGGACAATATCCATGCATGTTAGATCAAAAGGGGTTGAACAATGAGATAAAAGCCTTTTTGAGCTATATCAGTTGGCCTACCGAAAACTCACTTCTCCTCACATAAATATAATCAAGGCCAAATTTAATATTATTTAAGACCAAAATGCAGGAATGCATTTTTGCACATAGAAAAAATAGAAATTAAAAATGCTTTAAGAATAGTTTTGCTTTACTTTAGCAGCATGTACAGCATGGCATATCTCAACACATCAAATACGTTAATATATGCGTGCGTTAGAGATCAATATCCAGAGCACACTTGTTCATAATGCATTACAGATGGCTCCCCTCTAATTATTTACATATTTCTATATGGAGGCTATGATGCTTACTGCTTTTATAGTACATTGAGTTAGTGTTTTGATGACTCTATGTAACTTTGAAGCACTTCAAGGTGATGCTGCATTCCACTTACAAATCCTCTCTTGTTCTTATACATGTACTTAGCATACAAATTGGAAGATTTCTATTTACAGGTCAGACACTAAGTGAACAATCTGTATCAGTTATTCTAAAGAATGTACTAATCTATGCTTCTTGTTCATTGTTTATATAGTTGACCAGCCACCTTAAAGGTTTGAAATTTAAGAATGATTTCCCTGCTTGCAATGTTTGTGATGTTTGCTTAAGCCTTTGTGAATAATTATGTCCAAAAACTTTTTCAAAGTGTTTCGGGAATAAATCTCACACCAGCCCTCTGATCTACTCTGTTTTACTGGAATGACTTAAAAAAACATTAGTGGAAGCATCATCCTTGGTAGATTAGTTTTATCCACTCAAAATCTTCTTTTTTATAGCAAAAGATACTTCAGAAGAGAAAATGAGATTATTTAATGGAATTGAATAGAAAGAGTAATGCTATATTAATCAATAGTAATATAAATAATGGATTTCAACAATCAGAATAATCTTTCAAGCATATAGGTTTTTTAATACACTGTTTCTATTGCTTAAATATTACTATGAAATCAATTTAGATTTACGTACTGTTTTCTGATCTTCCTTAAGAAAGAATTCTACAAATCATGAGTGAGGCACTTCAGAAAAGGTCTTGCAGGAGTGGAAGAGGAGACTTTTTGCAGTTTAAAGGTAGAAGAAGGTTTCTGTAAAAACTCTTCCAAATTACTTTGTCCCTCAGAGTCAATTTAATCCCTTAGAGAGAGTATCTTCTGCAGTGACCTCCTTGAACCTTTGTGACCAATGCAATAAAACACTAAAAGAGCTAGAGATTAGAAAAGAGAGCCTTGAAACTAAAAAGAGTGTTCCTCAGGGCTATAAGTTACACCAACAGAGTGAGAATGAATCCCAGTGGGAAGTGAAGATCTTGTATCCCTACCATTAATTATCTGCTTCGTAATCTACTCCCATTATAATTGTAATACTTTCCAAATGCAGCTCTCCTTTCTCATGCCTGCAGCAATGCACATTGTTCCCTGTCTGACAAAACCCTTCTTTGTTTGGAAATTGCAAGCTATGTAAACTGCATAATAGTCTTTAAGAAAAGAATTGGATCTTTGTTGTGTTTATGCTACACATTTCTCTTCCATGTTTTATACAAATGATCTGTGCATAGAATCCTCATGGATGTTCCAACAGCGTAACTTAAGAAATACTAATCTACATGTCCAAATGCTGCTTCATTTCATGCACAGCTTTACCCACTGTAAGTGTCTTCATTAATTATCTTTGTTCTTCTCTGTTATTTAAAAACAAAGCAAGCAATTTTTATTCTTAGTTACAACTGACAACTTGCTCAGAATTACCGACAAGAATCATTTTGACCATAGACAAATACAGTGCATGTGCTTAAAAGAGGAGAATGTGTTTATTCCCACAGATTGTACAACTTTCCTCCACCTCATTTTAGGAGCATACTCCACTGGTACAACACAAGCTGCAGACTACACACCTGCACAAGCACTATAGTTGTATCCCTTGCTTTACTGCTTGACTATCCCGTGCCATACTCTGCCTGAAACCAGAATACAGGCTCTTGTGGCAGGAGCTAAATGCTGTGGTCTCTAGTCGCAGCAGACCTTCCTGGTCTTGCTAGGCCTGCTCTGGCTCTGTTACTGTACACACACTGATAATGAAGCCTTTCTCACAACTTCATGGTCCTGGACCTTGAAAAATACAGGACAACAAAGTTTTCAGAGAAGGCAGTAACACATGAAATGCATATGTATAATCTCACAACAAAGTCAAATGGTGTTTTATGCTTTTATTCTGCATGGCCATGCATAGCATACACCAACTTTAGAGGCTTTCATTGTTCTTTGCTCATGTTTTTCCATTTTCCCAAGGGTACAAAATTACTAGAGCACTAAGACTCCCTCAGTCAGCACTGCTGAGTACAATCTTTGCTGAAGCCTAACTCCTGAGTATATCAAGCATAATTCAGCAATGGCTCACCTGTTAATGAAATGTAAGAAAGATCCCTAAAAAAAACAATGAAGCCTGTAGTTTATGAAAGGATTTGTGGGAACTGGGGAACAGTTACCATTCACTAAAACACTTGCTTTGCCAGCTGCATACAAATAGTCTATCTCCAGGAAGACCCTAATTCATAAAGCTGAAACAATCTTTCAGAGAAGGCCAGTACTTTGAGAGGCTCATCATCACAAAGGCAAGCAAGATAATAAAGAACTGGTCATTTATAACGAGACCTTTCAGTAATAGACACTCTGTTTTGAATCAGGAATGTTTCTAAATTACTTCGTGGTTATTCCATATCATTTTTCTTCTTTGTTTTGAAATAATTTGGTTTTTCAAAAAAAATATTTGGGTCAAATTTTATCTTTAGGGTTTGCTGTTTAATATTCTAATACTTTTGAAAGACAGAAGAAAATTGGTAATAAAGTAATCATTTCACATTAAGCAGCAACAGAAGAGTAATGAAGTGGAATCACAGTGTTCAAGTCCTTCATTTACAAAACACTCTTTTATCCCAAACACCTGCATCCTTCCCCAGGCTGAGGAAGCGTTTTGACTTAAGCTAGAATGTTAGAAGCTCTAGTGCGTTATCGCTTCAGATCACCTCAAGCCAACTGATTTGGGGTGTCAGTTAATGTTATTACCACCCAATCAAAGGCCACTTAATGCAAACTGTGGGCTATACCCTTGGCTTTGTATACAGCTTGGCATTCACAGTTAAAGAAAAGAAGCTGTTTGCAAAGGGCAGTTTACAGAAACTGCAGATACTGCACCAGTTTCTAAGCCAGACAGAGAATTAAAAAGAATCAGAATCAGGCATATTTCAAGGGGGAAATTTTACTGTAATTACCTTCAAGGTATTATATGCAATGGTCGTATTGTCTAGAGTATCACAGGTTTAGAGGTTTCAAAAGCATAGAGTCTTTACACTAGGTGGGACTCACTCCCTGCTCTGTAAATATATTCCCAAATTGGAGTTGGGGTCAGGGTGGGCTAGATAATCTCCAGAGATAGCTTCCAACTTGAGCTTTCTGTGATTCTTTAATAAGTAAGGCCAGCCTTCCAGGTGGTAGGCACACAATTATGATACACAACCAGCTATGGTACAAAACCTTGTACATTTTCACAGTCATATGCATGGTATCTCACATACCAAATCCAAGGTATCTTCCTTTTCACCTTCTTCTTCCTGATACAACACGTTAATTGTAACTTCAGGTGACATCTTGTGAATTCCTTCTATCTTCGCAGGGAAGTGGTGGAGTCACCATCCCTGGAGGTATTTAAAAGACCTGTAAATGTGGTTGTTAGGGACGTGGAATTTACTATTTCTTTCCTGGAGGATGCTGGAACCTCTGAGTCTCCCTGTGCTTTCTTTCCAGTAACTGCCAACATTTTACCTCTGGATCCCACAAGGGCAGTTACTTAAAGCTGTTTTCTGGGAGCTTGCTGGTAGAGTGTCATATCCCTGCAAATGAACAGTGAGGAAGCTAAACACAAGACCTTCTTCCCTTCGGATTGTACTCCAGTTGCTGACACTCTGAGTAAAGAAAACAGCAGCACCAGTTCTCCCCATAGGCATGAGCACTGGTGACAGCATGAGCTCTACCATCAGATCAGAGCTTGCTAAACAAAACATGGACAAACCTGTTCCTGTAAATCCTAGTGGAGCAAAAACTGCAGTAGCCATATGATACAAAGAGCTAAGTCAGCTCTTCATTTCATTTTCCCAGTCCAAGTTAATTCCAAGACTCTGACAGAACTTTCTCACAATTTTAATGCCATGTTCCTTGTCCTGCCAGAGGAAGAGTAAAGCCAGCATAAAAAAATTAAGTTTAAACTCTATATTGCATGCTTTGGCTAATTCAACAGAAATGTTCACATACTCATTTTTTATCTGGATCAAATCTGGACTTAACAGATGGTATCCTGAACCATGCAGACACCTTCCTACAAAGGGGAATAAGTGCTTCTCATGTTCCCTGTGGAGGCCATCCTATCAGCCTGCTTTGGTCAGGGTTATTTTGGTCCAGTATAACAGTATGCTTCTCCAGCTCTCATGCAATATCATAACAACTTGCACACAAAAGTACCTGAACGCAGACTGAAATCTTACAAAACCTTCTCTGCACACCAGTAAATTTGGATAGAAGCTGGGCTGTGGTAGCTAGGCCTGTATAATGTGTTGGGTTAGTTGTAATTCTGTCACATAATAAGCAATCGTTATTTGATATATTATCTGAAACCCTGCCAAAACACACTTGAGAAATAAGTTATCTTACAAATTATTTCTGAAGAATTTCTTTTCTATAATAATTAAAAGCTCACTTTATATACAGAAGGCATCCTATTTCCTTAATTATTTTCAGATAGTTCCTGAATGGTTCATGTATTCGTCCCCAAACACACCAGCTTGTTATTCCCCACTGGAATATAACATATGCTGAAAATTAATTATTTGAATATCTAAATGACAAATATTATTCTCCAATATCTGTTTGCTGACCAAACTTTCCATTATGAAATAAGCATGACTAGGGAAGTTGCCTGTTATAGGAAGAAAAGAGCAATGACACAAGACAAAGACTAACGTATGGTATGCGCTGGTCATACTGCCAGAGCTGCACTATGTGTTGCATGCTATGCCATGGCTTGAGTACAGAAACCCTTCAGACTATAAATCTGCAACAGCAGCTGATTTCCATTTGACATCTTTGCCTAGGGTTCTCCAGCTGGAAAGGCAGCCAGTAGACCTCACTGGGGCTCCAGGCTGTGCAGAATCCTATCTCCAAGCTGTCTTTGATAAAGTCCATCACGCCCAGACCTAACTGCTGTCACCCTCTTGGTATCTGGTTGCTTGCCTTTGAGAGCCACCTTGAGCAATTTCTCTCAGAGTTGGTCATAACTTTGCCCTGATTTTTAATGCCTAGTGCTTTATATTTTCCAGTGAAATATAGATACAACTGTGTATATTTAAACAAAATCATTATTCTCTTCTAACCAAATGCCAAAAAGCTTTATAATTAATGGCATTCAATCGCTGAATAACATGTTTCTGCAAACTTAAATGCAGCAAAAAAAAACCTTTGAGCTTTCAGTTTGAATCATTTGGATTTTGTTACTGTATTGTGCATGATGACAATCTTAATAAAACAGGGAAATTATTGTTATTACATCATATCTTTGATTTTTAACAAATCAAATCCTTTTTTGTAAATCTTCATGTATCTATCAGTAGTCCTAAAATATACTTCAAATTGCATAGAAATACAGGAATTATAGTTTGAACTCAGAAAGCACCAAGGTAGCTGCTCTTCCATGTGCTAAAGCTTCCTGTAAATGGTTGTGACTATCATGAAGGCCTTTGAAATTTGGAAGTAAAAAATTTGAAGAGGAGGAAGCTGTGAAACTAATTCCAAACATATCAGCAAAATGAAATCGCATATATTTTGGAATATGACTACCTATTTAAGGCCTTTTTGACTTGAACATGCTTTTGCTGGAATGGTTCCCAGTGATTTAGGAGGTATAAGTGTAAAATTCTGTCCCAGAAAAGCACAACCAGACAGACAGACTGAGAAAACAGTGAAAAATAAGTGTTTTATATGCCCAGTGTTTTAAATGACCAGTAAGTTGGTAATGGAAACTGCAGAGTAAAGTTTCAAGCTTTCTAAAGTTTTAAGTTTTGGTTGAGGGTTTTGTTTATTTGTTTGTTTTGGGGGGTGGGGGGGGCTTTTTTTTTAAGGTTCTAGTTGCAACCTATTAAGAAACTATGGTCTTGCTGTAATTATAGATTAAATTCTAACTGTCACTTCTGAAAAAGAGCACAATCAGTTCTTTTTAAAGTGATATAAAAGACAAGTCCATGAAAAAAAGTTGCACCTTGATGTAATAAAATATTGAATGCAGAGTTTCTTAAAATAATGCTCAAAAGCAAACAAAAGGTGCTTTAAAGGCAAACAAAATTTGCTTGGGAGTTGGATTTATTTTAATGAGCTTCTAGGAACATTTATGACATATCCCAATGACCACAGGTGGATATACCTGCTGGGTAACACTCGGCTGCTCCTGAATGAAACAGGAGAGAGCAAACAAACAGAAGAGACAAAAGAAAAATGAAGAGATTTGTGTGAGGGTACACTTAAAGAACACCTGCACTTCACAAGCCTGGGTAACTATTTGCCACCTTCATCCCTCCAGATAAATATCTACTAAGAAACCACTGCTCTTTCTGTATCACTGACAAATTAAATGAAACCCTTGAAGAGTGCTTGGAGGCAAACTATGCATAGGTTAATTTTCCTTTTTTGTATGCTAGGAAAATAACCATCATGAGAGCACCTAATTAAAAAGGACTTGGCCCTTTGTGCATGGTCATGCTTGCTGCTTCGTAACAGAATGACTATTGATCTAGACATGGAAGATGCAGTTAAACAGAGCTTCCAACTTTACTGGTCCAGCTGCTTGGAATCAGAGGACTCTAATAGTTATCCGTCAGAAAATCACCTGTGTAAACTTCAAACTGGCCACAGTGAGAGAAATCACAAGGTATTATGACATATGGGAGAAAGGGCTCAACAGCCTCTACTTTACTGCCAGTTTAGGAACTTGGCCTATTTCTTTCCAGATCTGCCTGCCTTCCTCTCCTCATTTCTGATGGAGATTTGGGCCTGTGCAAGACATCTATAAACCAAAAACAAGCTACCCAAAGAGGCTAGTAGCCTATAATTAATCCTTGGCACTTTGCAAACTGAATGCAAGCTATATGTGCAATCCATGTGCCACAGCTAACAGGGTGCCTGATGAACAAACACCCCACCACAAGAACGGTCAAAAGCTAATTCTGCAGAGGGTAGAAAGGCAGCAAAATAAGCAGTACATTCTAGATGCTGCTCCAGAATAAATCCTGATCAAGGGATGGAAAATAAACACTCTCAATTGTACACAGAAAACCACCTTGTTCAGCAAGGTGAGGCCATAAGTTCCTCCAGAGCTGCTCAGATCAGAATTTGAAATTCTAGCATGTCCAGCACATGACTGTTCACAGGCTGAAATCTGTCCCCAGGACAATGTGCCATCCTGCCCATCAAATGTTTCTGTAAGCCACCAGTGCCCTTGTGGTATGAAAAACATGTGCCAACAAAGGACAATATGTTTTTCAAAGATACTCCTCAAGGACTGACAGGAACCTGAAACAGCTGAAAAGTGAATTTTAAAGGCTAGAGGTAGAAGTCATCTTAATCAAATTCACTTAGGTGTCTAATCCAAATTAATCACCTGAGCATACCCAGGAGGTTTGTCCCATTTAGCTTGTAGTCCTGACCACAGACTGGGATGTCAATTCCTCTGGAGAGGACTATTCCTCTTCAATAAGCATACATGAAATTTAAACATTAGTCTGGAATAGCCATGGAGTGTCAAACTACTCAGACTTGTTTTAGATTGAGACACATTTAGGCACCTAAATATACATGTCTTAATCTTGGACTAAATTCTGCCCTGAACTTTAGCCCAGCCTAGGAAAATATTGTCCTCATGGGTTGAGGAGAAGATACACCTTGAATAATCTTTCCCAAGATCTGCAATCAAGCAGATGTGCAATAATTTTTCAGCTCCTGACTAATCCAAATTGGTTATTTTCAGATTTTCTACCTATATGAGCAGAGAGCAGCTCACAGCAGAATCACAGAGCAGATCCTCCTCAGGTGTTACTCCTATTACTTTTTGGTTTTCCTTTAAAATACCCAAGAGAAAATAATTTCTTTCTAGAAATATTAGTGCTCTTTCCTTCATTCTCTCTTCATCTCAGGCCTCTCTTCACTTTCTGCTACACAACAAATTATAGTGGTTTTGCTTTATCTTCTCTTTCCTTGTTTCATAGCCTCAAATGACTCCTTTTATAAGTGGTTACACAATTTTCTGCTGCACTGACCTGGATCTGACGAAAACAGGCCTCATATTCCTTATTTAAATGCTAACCAAAGAGAAACGGGATGAAAATCCTATTTGCCAAATATTCTTCACTCAGATTTCTATATTCTACCTACTGAACATGCATTTTTTGCATTCATAAATTTTGGATACATAGAGCATGATACTTAGAAAAAATAGCAGTACTGGTATTATTGTATTAATGTCAAAGCAAATATTCCATGCTCTGATGGCAAGAAAGTCAGTCCACCACCAAAGGTCAGTTGCTTTTGCTAAAGGTGGCTTAGCTGCCTTTAAAACAAATACACTGTTGTGACAAAAGCATCATAGGAATTATGCTCTGTGCCCCTTACAAAAGGAGCCTTGACATCCTACAACAAAACTGGACCTTTAGTATAAAAGGCTAAAAGCTTCAAATACTCTGTGTATGACAGAAGAGAACAGGAGAAGTCAAAGTGCACCTCCTGGTGTCTTATGTCCTCATAATAGCAACTAGTGAAAAAATTGATTATCCTAGGAAATGGACCATATACTACAAAGGCAGAAAAGGGGCTCTCGGTGTTCTTTGCGAGCGTGACTAGTGGAAATCCTGACCCCAAGTCCCCAGTGTGTGAGCAGGTGGGCACCCAAGCTTCTTCACAGTCAGCCTGGGACACCCCCTGTGCCCTGTTCAACATCCTGACTCTGACTGCAGCCAAACTCAGCACTACTGGGAAGTATATTCAAGATATGTGGGATTCTGACTCATTTAGGAAGTGTAAATTTGCAGGCTCTTTCAAACATATTGCAAGATGTTTATCTCACAGTGTTTTGATACCAAAAAGATACCCACTATGCTGTAATCTTCATAAACAAAACAATATATTGCCTCAAACTGAAAATAAGACAGTAATTCAATAGAGAAATTTATAGACAACATATAACACTTGAATTAATTTTAAAGACTGCACTTACAGTCCCCCTTGGGTTAAGGCTTTTCTAACACATCAGGGAGAATCAAGCAAACAAAGCCTATATTTTTGCATTGAGTGTTTTATGTTCAATACTTCAATATTTACGTGTGGCATTATTTACCCTACACAAAAATATAGCCTTTGTGTCTTTAATTCATTCAACGCTTCAGAATTGCTAATACCCATGTGTATATTACACCCACAGGTTTATTCCTCTGACAATCCTTACTTCAGGAAAATGAAATTTTTACATTTTAAATTAAAGCTAACTCTAATTTGCAATTGTAATGTACTGTAAGAGATTATTATACAGTATGTGTGCCAAAGGAGCTGCCTTATGCTGGTAAGGTACACTATAGTAAGGGCTGCTGTGAATGAATGTGACACATGAGAACAGGGGAAAAAAATAAATCAAGTAACTCAGGTTACTAACTATAACAACTCCACACTGCTAAAGTAATTTCAGACATGGCTGATAATCTGCTAGAACCCACCAATCTCTCCAGTCTGGCAAGGAAACATCACTCACACACTACTCACCTGCAAAACAAACAATGCCTTCATAACTCTGCAGAAAAAATTCTGTCCCCAGGGAATCTCCCTTTTTTAATTGCCTTGGCATTTGCTCTTCTGTTGTAGAACATTTTATCAAGGAACCTTTCTGAACATATTGCACAAACAGAAAATCCTCAGTGCATCCGTTACAAATGTGCATCTTCCTATTGAGTCAAGATCTATTCTAGGTGTCAACATCAATGATCCCTATTCCAAGAAGTCACTCTGAAACAAAGCTGCTAATGCTCATCCCAGATCTCTCTGAAGTGCTAGCCTGCTAAGCTACCTTGGTTTAATTCCACTCCCACACCAAAGAAGCTCCTGCCCCATCACCATCCTCCTCTCCCTTCAGAGCTAGGAGTAGGGCACCCGGTATAACTTGGCTATACGATCTCCAGGACACACTTGTCTACTGTGAGTGCTAAAAAAAGTAAGATTCACTCAGGATGATGCCACACTATGTAGAGCTACCTGACACATATCAAGCCTAAATTACTTGATCCTTGCATTCCAGAGATCCCTTCCACAGCCCTGCTACACGACACAGAAGTTAATAAATCTTCAGAGTGCCACCATTTCTCAAGATGTTTGTTGACCTTAATGCAGCAGGAACAACAGAGCTCATGCTGCTTGACAGCTTTAGGTGCCCTGCAGAAAGGGAATGCCCATCTCTCATGAACAACCACAAGGGTTCATAGGATTTGTGGTCTGAAATTAGCCAGATGTTCCCACAGAGCACTTCCACGGGTTGGAGGCAGAGGTGCCAAGGTTACATTGGTTATGGACATCAGCTGACTTTATGTTAGAAGAGTGTCTTAAATAGGCATGTGGGAAAACAGATCCATTTGCCTTCATGCATTGTTTGCTGTCAGTAACTGCAGCATGCAAGATACTCTCCCTGATGTGGTCTATCAACTGTTTCCTACTGAAAACCAGTAAGTTGAGAGAGTGTTATTTGTTCCCCCACCTCCTACTTTTTTAATTTTCACTGCAAACACAGCTTATTTACACTCTGTCTCTTTTTAAAATCAAGTGTCGACCAAGTGCTAAACTGCTGCTATTTGCCAATGTTTCATTAACACCTTATTAACTTCCAACAGCTGAAGGTGACTGGACCCTCACCTCTGTTTATTTCCTCAAAGTAACAGTTAACTGAAGCATCAGGATAGAGGCACTCCTGTAAATATGAGTGAAAACAAATATGCATGCAGAATTTAATCATGCACAACTTCAGCCAGATCTGCTAACAGACACATCTAGCTAATTTTATGCACAGTCACATACTATCAAGTTTGGAGGCTAGACTCTTATTAGAGATGAAAATAAAGATCTCTGTGTGCTTTTTTCCCCTAGTCCATATCAAAAACTGGCTAAAACAGAAATACAAACCTTGTACAAATTATGCCACCAGCAGTTTGCTATTTCAGTTTAAATACCAGGTAGAAAGGTGTGATCCTCTTGTAATGTAAATCAGCACAGCTCCACTGATTCCCATAAAAACTGTCGCAGTTTATACAGCTGAGCCTCCAGCATGTGTATACACATTCTTCTATATTGAATTCCTGTCCATGCAGATATAACTGTAAAAGAAAGAAAGAAAGAAGAAAAAAAAAAGCCAACCCCATGAAATGGGACTCCCAGAACAGGGAGATAGGAAGCATCCTTCTTCAGAGGGATTCCTTAGGGATTAAAATCTTTCTTCACCTTTCCCCTACTTCCCTGCCCTAATCTCTCTCTCTGTCCCCCTGTTCTCATCTAAATTGAAAGGAAAGGGACAGGAAAGTTTTTGTGTATATGTTCGCTCTACCTCCCTTTTCCACTGTTCCACTTTACAAATAAACTTTCCTGCTGCTTTTTGTCCCACGCTTTCAGACCATTATTTGGCACACCTGGAAAAAAGACTCAGTTTGGTGTAAGGAAAGCAATATATAGAGTTTTCTGCTTCCCTGCCCAAATGGGTAGGGTTTTTTGAGCTTCACTAATGCTGGAGGAGCTGGAGTTGTTTGGTGGTTCTCCAGTTCATACTTCTATTTTTGATGGCATAATGGTTTCTACAACTGCATTGCACAAGTACTAATAGTGGGAGCTTGGCTGTCAGAGGGCTAGTTATCACATTTCATAATTCAGATATTTCCAATGAGATAAAAAGTGGAAGGTCTCGTCTATCATAATAAACATTCAGATAGAAGTTGAGCCAATCTTTTCTGAGTTTGGTAATCATTCTCATATCAGCTATAAAATTTTCATACTGTTCTTCATGAATATAATGAAAAAAAATTGCTTTCTGAAATATTCTCTGAAAAAGTGGACGAATCACAAAGCAGCTAAGGTGGAAATAGCAAAAAATAAAGGAATTAGAAGGTATTTGGGAGCAGAAGTACAAAGAATCATATAGGTGACTAACAGAATATGTGTAAGTTAAATGGGATGTTTGTGCTGCTAACAAAAATAGTGTTCCCCAATCTTTGCAAGGCTGGAACCTTGAATTATTCTTCTCATTTCAAAATATTGCGTCAAACTAGAACATTTTAGAAATAATTGCTAATTCATAGCTTGGGCTTTCATCTAGCAATATATTTTTTGCAACTACCCAGAAACATTCACAGGTTTTACTAGTTTGGTACAGGTTATTGGATATTTTTTATTTGCTTATTCTTTCAGCATTCACCGTTTATTCATACTGTTAAACACAGAATTGTGTTTAAAGATATAAAAAGTCTGCATGGCCATATATTTTACTTCAGGACTGAAATTAATGCTTCACTCTGAATTCTATTTCTGCAAATACATTGGACCAGATTTTGGTCTCATTAGCACCAATATAAATCTGGAATAGTTCCACTGGTCTCTGTAATGTTACTCCCAATTCATGCTGATTTAACTGAGATCACAAGCTGGTCCATTGACCTAAGTGGTGTCAGTGGGGATGTACTAAGAAGAAAATTTGATCTACTAAATTCAAATCCTCGAGGTGTTGTTCTAGCAGCCAAGTTATTTAGAAAGAAAACACTGAACTTGAGTGTTGACCCTCCATCCCAGCTGGATCTCCATGTAAACTGTGCTCCTGCTGTAGCCTTTTAAATAGATCAGCAATTTACATTTTAAATAGATCAGCAGTTCAAATTAGTGAAATGCTAGAACGAAGGTAGCGTGGAGGGGGGAGAACTTAAGCACTACCTGCAATTTCATCAGTGTTCACTGGTATAACTCTCCTATATTTTCTGAGACTGGAAAATCCAGGGACTGGATGGGCTGTAAGGATTCAACTGCTGTAGGTCTCTAGAGAGACGGTAGAAGTGACGGTTACGTAAAGGATGGGCAGACATTAACATAGTGTCCCAGACCTTCCTCAACCAGATCTTTACTGGCCATAGCAGGTGAGCTGAGGCTCGAATCTCGCTGTGGAGAAACTGTCAAAGAAACAATTCAGACAACTGAAGGAGACACAACCATGTTTTGGGCTGGTGTGGTTTGCTAGTACAGATGTGTCCTACAAGAGTCCTCCAGCACATGGGATAACCTGAGGGGAGCAAAATACACAGAGCAGGGATGCAACAACCTTGCTGATGATACTGAGCTGACACAGGCCCATGGATCAGAGGGCTCAACCATGCTTTGATTGCCTCTTGGCTGCCACACACAAGCACAAGATGATGGTTTTGTGCTCCAACTCTTGCTCCTTTAAATGTCCAAAAACTTCTGAGAACACGAGGGGTTTGCTCCCGGGAGCTCTGGGGGTCTAGAAATGGATGTAGGTGCCTCTAGGGTTAAGTTGCAATGGTCTGGAGTTTTTAAAATAATATTCTTGGATTTTAGCACCAAAGTAGGTGGTCTGAATCTCACCAAAGATAAATCACTGGCAGTCAGAGTAATTCATAAAAGATAGGATATTGTAAATGGAAAGGCCAATGTAAAACCATATGACTAAGTCAGTCTGTGTTATGCTACTGCTCATTGGGCACCGCCAGAGATCTGTCCTTACGTCTTCCTGTGGAGCCACACACACAACGACAGCATCACTTGCCAATGAGGACCCAATCTGTGCTCCTTGCAACAAGTTTGTGGGATTATTTGGGAGCTAGAGGCAGCCAGTTCTTCTGAACCAGTTGTGGGAAAACATAAGACTGACACAGAGTGAGATTTTAATGAGATATTTTGTTTGCTGTGTTTTGCTTTGCTTCCTTATCTATTTGTCTCTCCCTTCAGGTATTTAACCATTGCAGCCAGGCACTGAAAGGACTCAGCTACATTATTTCCACCTTTGACCTTCAGCGCTGATCTTACTCTGAACATACCAGATGATTTTTGGATGATAAAATGCTGCTGCAGTTCTCAAGGCCAGGATCATTTCCCTCACAACAAATGATTCAGCCTCTGTGGTTATGTTCATCTACATTGCCTGCTTCACACACACAAATATCCTTTAATTGCTGCTGCCAATTAAAGGCATGTACCTCAGGCATACATACCTCGTCCCCATGGTCCTGGGTTTGGCTGTCCTTTGCTGAAGGAATACCACTGCATTTTATCTGCCTGCCTCACGCCCTGACACACAGTGCACAGCAGTGTCACGCACTTCAGTGTCTGCCTCAAAAAGCATCTCCACTGATCACAACACAATTATTCTTAATCCCTCCAACTCTCATATTTGTTCACCTCACTCCAGGAGGAAGAATAGGGGGCAGTTGCTCAGGATAAACACGAGCGACTGTGGGAGATCCCCTCAGGAGCAGCTCTGTCACTGAGGACGTCTGCCTCATTGACAGCCCTGTGCAGCCTGTCGGCTTGGCTGCTGCTCTCCACAAGAGAAATGGCAGCATTTCAGGCTGTTAAAGGTGTGATTGATGGGTCCTGTCAGGCCCTACCTGTCAGCTCATCGCACTGACAGGAGTGAGATCCCCGCCAGGGACACAGCCGTACACAATACAGCCCACCCATCCTGTTCAGTGAGACTCTATTGTCCGCCTGCACCACTCCCGGCAGGTGGTAATCTGCTCGCTGGGGCTGGGGAAGGGCAAGCGAAGGGCTGTGAGCTCTGTTTTTGTTGGCAATGGTAGTGACATCTCTCTCAGAAGTACCTGGAGACACTGGAGCAGGCCTGCGAGCATAGCTGAGAGGGGCTGGCTGCTGCAGAAGGCTGGTTCAGCCCAGGGTTTGGACGGATCCTGCTGCTGCAGCTGCAGCTTCAGGGGCGTCAGTGGGAGAAACTTGTGGGATGCTGGCACGACTCCACAGCTTTGCATGTGCAACGTTAAACACGTGCAGAGGGTTTGCGGTATCTGCTCCAGAGCTCAAGGGATGACAGAGGTGATACAACCATTTACCCCTGCTTGGAGGAATCCCTCCACAGATGCGCAGGGTGGTGCTGGCACATATAGGTGTGAATTCCTCACCCCGCAGGAGCAAGGCTCAATGTTGTCTGCCTGTTCATCTGATTTCGCATGACCCTAAATAAAAGTATCCAGTCAGAATGACAAATCACCCTGGGAACCAGGGATTTTTTTTCTATTTTGTATTTGCTAGTAGGAGATTTAAGGCTGTTTTTCAACATCGCAGTTTAAACAGGATCTTTTAATCCACAAGAACATCTAAATCAGACCATTTCAGCCAGTGTCAACACAAGAAAGCAACAGCAAGAAAATCCACTTACCTTTCAGGAGCCCCTTCCCTTTCTTGCTGTCCCCTTCTCCACACCCTCTGCCCTCAGACCAGTGGTGGTTGACCATTGTGCAGCCTGACTTGCCTCTCCTTGCATCTGGCTCACAGCAGCACCAGAGCTCTCAGGACAGAAAACCCCAGCGGAGCCATCCAAAGCCCACTGACGTCAGTGGAAAGACTCCCATTGACTTCAGGGGAAAGACTCCCGCTGACTTCAGGGGAGGCTGCATCAGGCCCAGGCTGAAGCAGAGCCATCTTTCCTTCAAAACCTTTACTTGACAGCTTGTAGGCCAGCACCGGCCACGCATTAAGCATTTTGGGGACTTGCTACAGTGCCTACAAGATGAACGCTGACGCCACTGCTGGATCACTCCTTTCATCTGGTGCCTCAGATAGGAGTGCAGCGCACAGCTTCCCTTTCCCCTCCAAATCAAAGGCAGCGACTGCAGCTGCACAGACCGGCGAGTCTGTTTAGTTTCTGTGGGCCAACAGCCACCAGCTGTAGAGGCTGCTGTGCTTTTTGCTGGATGGGAGCTTTTAATTCCAACAGACAATGTGTACAAATATTTCCCATATCAAAATTGTTCCATATCTTCCTAAGTTAATTAAATGCTAATTTTCTAATGAGGTGACAACAATGGCAACAACCTGTTATCAGCATGCTAGATAGTGCCTGTAACCAATGGGTGAACACAGAACCCTTCTGATGTTATTAAACTGCATTCTTATATTAATTAATTACTTTTGCAGCTGTATTATTCTGAAGCTGGACAGAAATGTGGATAGTAATTAAATGAAAAAAGTTTACATTATTTGGAGATTGCAGAGTTGCTTTGTGGTATTTTTTATTTTGCAGTGTTGTTATAGAAACCCCTCATGCTTTTTCATGCTCACTGCATGCTAGTTTAGCAAGAAATGGTGGGAGGAAAACTCACAATAAAAGTGCTGTTCAATATACATTGAGCATAAATTAAGGTATGAAAGTTTCCTGAGTTATTCCATAAGAAGGAAAAAGCCACTCAGAGTTCACATTAAAGGGTGATCACGTATCTGTCACGTCTTTGCACTCAGAAAAGGACTTAAAACCTGTCAGAGGTGGTATTTATGTGCTTACATCCAAAACAGAGATTCAGCTGTCTACATCAGCAGGTTTCCAAACTCTCCCTAACTTCAGCTTCCAGTACAAAAGCTCCCCAGACATCTGGAATTCTGTTCATAACCAAGACTTCTTCAGTTTTAAAAAGGTCAAGTTGCCCAACATGCAGTTCATGCACCAGCTTAGTTGGGACTCAGCAAATACATCCCTCTGTTTGTCTCAGATGCGATAGCTGCTCCACCTTTGACAGAGATGTTTAGACACATACCATCAAGAAAGCATTCAGATGGTGGGGAAATGGACAAGTCTTCATAACAGCACAGGAATTCAAAAGCCTATTAAAAAGCCATTCAAAAGTGCGGAAGGGCTTGGGATTTTAGACAGGCTTCTGACTTTCATGTCTCCATGTCCTGTAGGTAAGGCAGCATGCTTCGTACCTGTGCACCTCCATGTGCTGTTCATGGACCCTGGTCACTCACCTAAGGATCAGGGACTGAGAAATTGCATACTGCAATGGGAGAGTGTAGTGAAGGGTAAAAACGTCATTAGCCTCAAATCCCCTTAAACCCTGGGGTTTGTATTTGGGAACTTCAAATATTTTTCTGCCGTCAGTCAGAGTGCTTCAGTGGTACAAAGAATGATTTTTTTCCCCCCACTATTGGAGAATAGGCTATGTTTACAAAGACTGATCCAGATTTCATCAGGAATTAATTGTATGCACCATGTTTAGATAATCAGGTAGTGGATTTTCATGTAGAACATTTTACAGCCATTCTCTTAATGGTATGAATCTTGTCACAGTGAGTAACAGGCGAGATGCACCTTCAAACTATTTCTCCAAGTACTGCATGTAGTCAGTGCAATGATGTCCTACAATAGAATAATAAAGCCTGCCAGGAAAATGAGGCTGTAATGTGAAAATCATGTTCAAAAGTGTTAAAAACAATTTGTTTACTAAATTCTGACAAATATCTCCAAACTGTTTTTGTTATATTTAGTGCTACCTGAGTCAAGGTAAAAAATACAAGGCTAATAATAAACTATGTCCATTCACATTAAGCAATAGGTAGACAAATACCTTTGTTGTATTCATCTGTGTGCTTCTTTCTACTGTGAATGTGGATAAATAAATTCTTATTATTCACTCCTAGTAGTTGATAATTATGATAATAATAATAATGATAATAGTAAAATAATTTACATTTAAATAGAATTTTTCCTCTCAAATAATTCTACAAACTTTGCCAAATGATGGGGTGAGATCACTTTAACCAGTTACTGAAATGTAGCAACCTCTGGAGTGAATCACAACACCTGTTTAAACAGGGATAATGTCAACACTGTGAGATACGTTGGGAGTTGGAGAAGGGAGAAGTATTACAACTAAGTAATAATGAAAGGGAAAATATCTGAGTCGAGGTTTGTAGGAAAATCACAGCTAACACCCCTTAGCTTTGGAGAGAAATTCTATGGGGTGTTTAATAATTATTAGGTTTTTGAGATTTGCCTCATCCTAAAGGCAAAATCTTAAGCTGTACAGCTATCCCAACACCACAGTGCAGGAAGGAAAACCCTGCCTGTGGCAGACCAGCACTGCAGCAATGGCTGTGAAACATTTTCTGTGCACGTCTCAGGATGAAGCCTGCCGGCACCACGCAGTGAGTGAAGTGAACCACTTTTTAACATGCCTATTTTCATTTCAATCTATAGCTTTTATCTTAATGAATTTGGCATTATTCAGCGTGGTGGATTTAATTAAAATATTTAAAGTATTTAAATTATTAATGATTTAATAATTAGGAATAATATTTTAATCCATGACTGAATAATGTATACAACCATTCAATGTACTTTTTGAAACGAGGGTCTAGGTTTATTCTTTTCCCTATATTTTAAAAACTATTCAGAAGTGGCAGTTCTGGCAATACTAGCTTCCTGCAAAATATAGTGAATGCAAAACCTCTTATTTAGTGTGGCCCAAGAAAAAACGTGTGTGGGAATCAGAAATCCAGAATCAGCACCCGCTTTCCTGAAGTTCTGCTAAACTCTCAGTAGTGGTTAGAGATAGAATTGTGGGTAAAAAAAATCAGAAAAAAAAAATCACAAGTCATCAACAAGAAGGATTTAATTATGCTAGAGCAAATTTAGAACATTTACACCAAAAGCTGAATTACTTTGAATGTGCCCACAGAGTCTTTCTCAATACAATATTCATGCATATTTACCCTTCATATGGGCGACAAACATGAGCTATTCTGGGAGCAGCTGGGGACAGCCCTTCAGAGATCACGGGCCCACAAACCTGAGCATACCTAGAAGTAAATTTACTATTACCAGAGTATGAAGTGGGTTGGTGTGTTACCAGACAGGTTGTTGCAAAGGTCATCTGGGGTGCCACTGTGGACCACAGGGAGCAGACAGCCCCGGGGACAACAGCCCTTTGGAGGTATCTTCACACATCTGCAGCTCCAGACTGCCTTCTGATCTCTGTGGGCACTTGTTCACTGGACATTCAGGAGCAGCTGCGAATCAGCCCTAAACCAAACCAACCTCTAAATTCCCTTCATTTCTGACTAGACTGGGATTTAGACACCATACTCCTGACAACTTGGCATATAGTCTCTGTGTCTCCTGGGGCTTGCGCTCATCCTCCCACATGCATTCCTGCCTTGATTTTGCCTCCACAGCGGTGCTTGCTCAGGTCTACTGCACAGATAAGCCCTGTCAATACCTAACTGCTCAGAAGGCTGATGCAGCAGCAGGGACTTAGGACTCCCAGAGCAGGCAATACCACTGGGAGCAGTTGTGAGGGCATAACCATGAATAGGCTCCTGACTTCACCAACACAAGCTGCCCTGCTGGAGGTACTGCAAGCGTCTTTATGAGCAAGGGTGATCTGTGCCAGCCGCAGTGAATCAAGTCACTTTTCTTTTTTTAAATGCATCTGCCATATAACCAACACCCAAGTCATTAGGAACATTACTGTATTAGTCACATCAACTTCCTTTTTCAAGAGAGATGAAAGGCAGTGATATAAATCACAAAAAATGGGTGTTGGTGGGTGGTAGTATTATCTAGAGGTTTTCACAATCTTTTCTCCTGTGCAAGCAACTTTTCATTCTTGGAGAGACATCCTGTGTAATTGCTGTTGAAGGGTCACACAGGTTTGTTTTTCCAAGCTCCCGGGCAGTGTGAGTTGGCCAAAGGCTTGGGCTTGGGATGGAGAGGCTCAGCACTCCTGTGGATTTGAGGCTTTGGAACAAGGCACTGCTCCATTTGCTGGTTGCTGTCCTCATTTCAGGACACTCAGCCTTCCACATCACTGATTATTCCTTCACTGGGGCATAAACAGACCAAAGCTTTTTTCACTGTGCTTTTCAAAAAGGAACAACAGTGGCGTTCCCAGTTCCACCTGCACAGACAGCTGTGATATCTGCCTCTAAATGATTAAGAATAGCACATAGTACAGGTTTTACAGAATATCCTCTTTTTACTACTCATTAGCACACCAACTCCAGCTCTCAGCCTATGCAATGGTCAAGGAACAATTTGTGAGAGGAACAACATAAGAAAAAAATCTCTCACACGTGACAGTCTTTGTATTCCTCCAAACTTCTGAGATACAGGAGAACCTGACAGTGTGTGAACAGGTTGCTGGTGGATCTGGTTTTGATACATGACTGTCAGGCACCCAAGAGTGGGGTATCTATACAAGCTACAATTTAATTAACGGAAAGCTTTATTTCTGCAGCTTTCTAAGCCAGGGCAGTTAGATAGCCTGGTGTTTTGTAATCCCGTTTTACTTAATTAAAGTATTCCTGTTGGCTAGGCAGAAAGATGTGTTACCCTGTTACTAGCACATGATGAAAGGAGGCAGACATCATTAGTGTACATGACTCCTTCCTCAGACCCCATCAGGGCTATGGCCTCTGTAGTTCCTCTGGAACAGAATTAACATATTTCTCATTGAAATGTTTTTTTTCTCTCATGT
The DNA here is from genome assembly GCA_033124195.1 of Coracias cyanogaster. Classification (NCBI taxonomy): domain Eukaryota; kingdom Metazoa; phylum Chordata; class Aves; order Coraciiformes; family Coraciidae; genus Coracias; species Coracias cyanogaster. The sequence goes on along the minus strand of JAVSBS010028030.1, from coordinate 39,285 downwards.
TTAGCCGCATAGATTTCCCCCTTACAAGTATTAAAATATTTGGTTATCTGTAATGCGCCTAGTCTTTAATGAAGATTCATTTACAAATGAACCCCTGCTGTTAGGTTAAGGAAGGTCTACTTTAGCACTTGCAGTCCCTATAATCCTGAGTTGTTAATGAATTGACCAAATTTTCATCATCCTTAGCATGAGAGATACTTCTCTTAATCTCGACTTTTACTCCTGAAGAACAAGATTGCACTGGGATCCTCTCATAAGTTTTCTTGGGTTTGTGCCATTGGAGGAGGGAGTGCATAAGAAGGAGCATCTGGCAGTACATCTGTATGCTGTCCCTGCTGACATCCTGAGATCCGTCTGCCCGGGCTCACTCCTCCCTTCATACAAAGCTTGACATATCTGGTACCCTGCTGCCAGACAACCTCAGCAAATAGTTCTCTCTCCAAGGGAGACTGAGTCACTTTTTCAGTGTCTTCATCTTGTGTTATCTCATTGCTAACCCGATGGAAGTGTATGCAGTCTTCAAAATGCTCACAGCTCTCTGGAAGGAATCTGCCAAAGAGCCTTGATCTGAGCAAGCTGGAAGGTTTCATCTAGGAGTAAAGATCAAACCCTGCCTTCTCCAGATCAGTAACTTTGAAGTTTTAATTCTTTACTAAGGACATGAAAACTGAGATGGTGACTAAGATAAATGTTCCTGAATGGATGGGACAGGTCTGTCCTTGAGGCTTCACAAGGAAGAACTGAAGGCCCACAGGCTAGCTCCATAGTTAGCTGATCAATTGAAAGTCAGTTATAATTTTGTTCTGTTATTCTACATCCCTTTGCATTATACATTATTATACATACCCTCTGGTAGGCCATTTCAAAGCAACTGAATAACTCAACGCTTAAGAAGGATACTTTAACTTTCTTAAGTTCTTGGAAATACAAGATCATTTTACATTCTGAGTTTGCAATGATGATCACCAACCTAGTGGTGGAATAGGGGAATCACAGCTTTGTGGAAACTACTATAGAGATCTGTACTGTAAGAAATAATGAATATACGACAGAGGAGTGAGGACGACTTTTATCCATTATAAATGTGTGGTGTAATGAAACTTCCTTTCTGTATTTGTATTATATTTTGAATTTAACATGTTTTATGCTTACACACAAGTCCTGTGCTGAAGGAAAGATTCTTGTTTCCAAATGCCTTTGCTCACAGGGAGCATTTTTTCTTTCTTCTCTCTATTTTACATGAATATGTACAAAACATAGGAATTCAGCTACTAAGAGACACCTCTTCTGTTTATAAGAGCCTAACAGTGTAGCAGAAACACCAGTCCCTGTGAGTTTGAGGGTGCAACAATCATAAGCAAAGTAGAATGTCTCAGATGCGTTGCTTCTCCATCACTCCATAATACTGACATAGTCCAGTCACAGCAGTGTGTATACGACAGGTTGAATAATGCATATGAAAAGTCCTTTAAGCATTTATCTTATTCTTTTCACTTGTCCTTCAGGCATTACCGACTCCATCATGGCATCAACTTGAAAATTTCCTAAAATAGAAAGTAAAACTTGTTCCCAAGGAAAAGTTTCAAAACCATTGATCTTGTTAGAGTTATGGATCTGATATTTCCATGGAGAATTTACCAAATTTCAGCATCAAACTCTTTGGAAAAAGTCATACATATTACAAGTAATTCCTATTCTGAGGCAACCCTTAACAAAAGGGAAGTAATTACCATTCTGTAACATTTCAGACAAGAAGCTACATTTGACCAAACTGTATCATCCATAAACAAAGCCACTTTCCTGTTAATTAAAAATACCTGATGACTAGCTTATGAGAAAAAAAAATTCTGACGTATTCTCATAAATAACAGAATCATGTTTATAACTTGTTTTATTTTAACATGAACTCACAGGCTTTCATGTATAAGGGTGAGGACTGTCAAATGGCATTCACAACAGACCAGGTTTTAAAGGGCTGCTCTTCAAAATAAAAACCTGTATAGCACACAGAGAAAATTGCCCGCCATGTATTGCCTAACTTTAAATGAATTTGTGGCTTTGGTAATGACCTAAAGAAGTTAATCTACTCTCTTCTCCATTCAGCACGTCCCGTTATTACTGGAGCAGCAGAGACACAGTGGCACAAAGTCAAAGTACTGCCTGAGAAGAGCAGCTCGAGAATGGCTATGATTAATGAACAGATAAACACAAATATGATTGATTGTCTTTTAAGAAGGAATAGTCATGAGCTCATTAGGGCACTGAGAACCCATGACACCGTTGTTAAACAGCCCTGCTTTAAGCAGACAGCCATAGCACCTTAGCTGATCTTTTAAATGAGAAGCTGAAGAAAGCCATCAAAACAGAAGCAAGGAAAAAACTGACTTTCACCATGTGGGCTGCTCTGAAGGCTCCTCGGGCAGCAAAGGCTAAATAGAAGTGCCCTGAATTCAGAATTTGATGTCTTTCCCAAACTAGTGCAAGTCTTACTATGTTACAAAGTAATAGCTACTTGAGGCCTCTTCAGCTCCAGTCAGGCGAGAGCAGGTGAGATGGCAGGGCACTCCCTAGCCCCTCCTTGCTAAAGGAGAATGTCCACAGCTTTCCTACCAAAAGCAGTAGGCACAAGCATGGCATTCTTTGACTGGAAAGCAATCCCACAGACACTAAGAGAAACAGCTATCCATAAGTAAGTTTCAAAGGGACAAAAAAAGACATTTTTTGTGGTATCTGCCTGAGAACCTAATAAATAAAAGTGAAAGGCCTGAACATCTCAGTTTCTAATTATTTGTGGTAACAAATCAGGCACCAGTGATGGTAGGAGGCTCACCCTGTAGGTGAAGCTCTGCCCTGTTCTTTTTTGTAGCCTGTCCAAAGCATTCCAGGATTGCAGTCCTACTCTAAACACCAGCAGCTCCTCACTGAGCAGGGGTGATGCTTCAGGAGTGCAGAAGCAGCAAAAGGGCTCCCTTGCCATTTCCCTCTCTGTCGGTAGCATCACAGGAGAAGGTGGCTCTAGAGAAATGGTGACACTGCTAGTATCAGTACATTTGCATTTAACTCAGTAACAGACACACAAAGCTACTCTAGCTTGGCATATATGACTTTTTTTGTACATGAAGGTAACAGCAATTAGCCTGACTTATGCTTTGTGTAAATCCCCCAAACCCTGTTTATTCCTTACTTAAGTAAAAGAACCATTGATCCAATGAAGGCTCCTCCATTTCAGACATCTTTAATTTAATAAATCAAGGTAGCTCTGATTTGATATCATAATTAGCTTTTCTTCCACCCTATTCTTCTTGAGCAACATGGTGAGTTGTGAGATGATCGTCTTCTGGAATAATTGGCCATTTAACTTCAATTTTCTTCCACTCTCACTCCTGGAGGAACCACAATAGGAGAATGACATCAGTTTGTCACCAAACTCCATACTCACCTCCTGTGCTTTGCTCTTTAAAATTCCTACAGTCTCTCTGTGAAATGGCAAACTCCCAAAGATCTATATGCTGCTCAGTTTTTCCAAGGTTCAGCAAAATGAAGCTCTTTGTAGCTCACATTTATAACCAACCTGAACAAACACCTTTTAGGGAGAATCTGGTCAGGGCATGAACTCTGCTCCACGGCTGTCAGCTTTTATCTGCTTTATTAGTGATTCAGAATAAGACAACAGAACCAAGCTTATTGTTTGACTGGTTAGGTATTTATTTGTGTTTTTAACATGCAAAACCAGTATAACAATTATAGAAGTTAGAAAAAATATAGCACTGAAAAAAGTATTCATGCAGAATGGAGGCTTCTACTTGAACTATCCTCCACAATCACCAGTTAGTTGATTCGTCCCAATATTTATAGTTCATCACTGCAACTGCCAAAACTGGCAACCACCAGGATTGTTGTCTCAATTAAGGACAGTAAACAGATTGTCCCATTTTTTTTATAATGAAAAAATCTAAAATGTAATACTTCACAGTTTAACATGTTTATTCATTTAAACGAGCTAAAAAATAGTGGTGTGACATCTGCTTGAGAGACACTGGTACCTAACATTTTGGCTGTCTCCCCACCAATTTGGTTGTGATTAAGGGGGAATAAAAGGAAGAGTAGAGGGTTCTGTCAATTAAATACACTGATGAGCTACAAAACCTATATTTTCCACTCTTGGAAGTGTAGATATACATCTACAAAAGAATGTATTGCAGCAAATTAAGAGGATGATGGGGAAAAGTGTTGCAAAATATCTCCATCGGCTCTTTCAGGGAAATATATTGTAAACGTAAGATCATAGACAGTCTTTGCCAGTTTATTCATCTCATGGCTTTGTTTCCCAAAGTGCAGGCATAATCCACTACAAAATCTTTTAAGAAACAGTTCTACCACCACATTTCTGCTGTCTTACTGATGTGACATATTGTTATTTTCTTAGTCATAAGCACCACTAGTTATTATGCTATTGTAAGTAAAACTTGAAATGCGATCAAGACCTGTAGTATCCTGTTTGTTGGCACTGTAACTTGCCTAGTCTGCGTTTCAAGTACAGTCCTTTACTGATAATTGTCCTCAATGCACTTGACCTTCACCAAACAGCTCAGTTGTGCCTTATAGGCACAACCCTGTATCAGAGCAAAATGAATCATCACTCTACTGGGACCTGCTAGCAACATTTTCCTCCCTCAAAGGGCAGAATTCAAAACTTGGCCCTAAGTTGGCAGATAAACCTCTTCCATAGTAGCAATTTTCATGGAGATGAGTGGTTTTGTAGGGCTTTCACCGTGCCTTAATTTAGTAGGGTTGTTTAGAAACCATTAGTTTTCAAACACAACTTGTTAGGTCAACTACTCTAGACGACACCTAAGCAGATGAGTTTGCTCATGTTGCGTATGTCTGCAGTTAGGTGTTGTGGCATCATCTCATCGTCTATGCGTCGCCCCTGCTACAGCTGGTCTGATGCATGGAAGGAGCTATCACAGACCCTGAATCACATGACGTCTATATGATATGCAGCAGTGAACTTTAAATAAACTGTTCTTCAAGAAAAGTTTAAATATATCTCTAGGGTCCATTAGGGAAATGCTTAACATGCCTCCTAAGATCCCAGTAAAATATATTTATGGACTCTAGGAAATAGAGTTAAAGCCTTTCTTTGGCAATATTCACCAGCAGCACTAGTAAAACTACTAGATTGAGGCTTCTGTCCTGAGATGGTTTAAATGCTGGTTCTACTTTTGTAGGATCAAAAGGAGAAGGAAAACTGCTGAGGAAAGATTTATTGAGCAAAATCACTGCTGGAAGACTGTCCTGACTTCCTATCCAAAGACTCTTCCACATGGGACACCCATTCCCACTGACAGCACCAGGACTTGGTACAGGCATCTCCTCCACAGCCTCCACTGGAAAGAAATTCAGTTTACTTCACAAGCAGAGGGCAACAACAATACTGTCATCTACTCTTCTCCCAGAGGTGAACATCCTTGAAAAAACCTTCCTCATTAAAGCCAGGGCTGCTATGTAAATGGTTCGATCAGCAATCTGTCTTTGAAACAAGCATATTAAAGTATTACTTTTATAAGAAAGTCAATCTGTCTGAAGTTGATGTAGCTATATGGAACAACTTTGTCTGTAGAAAGAGATCTTGCTCTGTTGGTATCGGGTAGGATGCCAAGGGACGCTGTCTTTATTGTCTCTGAAGTATTCATAGGCTACACTTAGTTTTAATATGAGTTTAGGGGCTAGAACTGCCTAGAATAATCTAGATATTCTAAAACTGGTGAGTATCACTGCTCACATTTGAACATTATACTGTTTAGATTGCTTTAATGTACTTTCAAATGTATGTATAATTCAGTGTGACACATCCAACACTAATAAGAGCATAAAAATAGTAAAAATACATTTATTATCAAAATAGACAATAAGCAACTCATACAGTGATATATGGACCAAAACCCAAGAGGCATTTAATCTCAGATATAATTAAGAGCAAAATAAGCCACATTTGCAAGATTCAAATCAGTCTCTACTTTAAAATATCAGGCATGGATTATGTAGTGCTCCAGAAAGCAGAAATAACTTCAGGTCAGATTCCGATTTTCCCTTGAAGTAAATCAGTTGTAATTTCAGTGAACTCAACTCATAAATTAGTATGCTCAGAATCAGACCTCATTGCTAATATTGTTGTATTTGTGCCTCTTAGAAAACCAAGAATTACTATTTTGATGAAAAGTGGGAGCTTTTAGCATTAAAAAAACTACTGACATAGTCCTATTAGAAATTATTGTACTGATAAGAAAAACGTGTATTTGCTGCAATATTTGCCATGTGTTTCTATGTACACTGAACAGAATTCTATCCAGTTTATATAAGCAAAAGGAAATTTTCTTGTTACAGGAGAATATCTTTCATGTGAATGAAAAGGCCTAACCTAAACAAAGCCAACAGACAAACTGCAAACTATGACACTTGTGGGCAATATGGACTGATAAGCCACAAATCAGGGAAGCTGCTTCAATCACACATTATACAGGTTTTGGTTTTTGTCTATGAGTCATAACGACGGGAAATGCAATCTTCCTGTTATAGGAACTTGACGTTCAGAAATTTGACAGGAAGAATAGCTTGCTTTTTCATGTAACTGATTCAGGGGATAACTATGCGTCATTCTCAGGCCACACATCACCCAGAGAGCTATGTGCATACAGTAAGAAAGCAATCCTTCCAGCATTTTCTGGAATAAGAAAATTGCTCAGGCAAAGTAACAGGAGAGGTCTGCAGCTTCTGTGACATGTGGTGTGGCACTGGTGAAGTGAAAGGCATGTCACATCCAAGGAGACAGCTTGTGATATGCTTTTCCCCCCACTGAAAGTCATGCCATGTGTCAGATAATGCTTCACCATAAATGCAACATGTTGCTAAGTCCTTGGTCGTGTGTGTGAGTATTAGCAGACTAGAAGTCATATAAATGCATAAGTGTTAGGATTTTGTGTCTGTAACAGTCATAATTAGAACATGAGAAATATTGGTACATACTTTTTAATGCTTCTTTCATATTCTTCTCGGAAGACTGTTGTACCCTGAATTTCTAGAGGGTTGTTTTGCATTGCATAAAGTGGATGATGGGTATGACAAGTAAGAAGTGGATCCTCAGAGACTCATAATGTATATGGTCATAGTTACTGTATGGTTTAAAAATTAACTGTATTGATCTAAGCCCCTTAAGTGGTGATAATGGGACTGTGTCAATTTAATATAAATATATTTTCCATTATAATATTTGCTATGATTTGTATCCCTTTGTCTTCAAAATTGCTGTAAGAAATCTTACGCATTTCTGGAACAAGTCAGTAAATATCTCAGTTACAACTAAACCTAACATTTGGCCCCAAAATTGGTATAAAAGATAAAGCCAAGCTAGTTTGCTAATAGAATTTCAGAATTACGATAACATTTCTGGAAGTCAATCTGCCTAACTCCCGTGCCACATTCAGCATCAATGGCCCTACAGTTTCTTGGTATCAAAGTGAATCCCAACTAGAGAAAGATTGACCATGTTTTTAAAGGATCAAAACTGAACTTTTAAAACCACAAGCTCAGTTATATGCCAAATCCAAAGCAGAGCAGGATAAAGCCAGAATTTTACAGCTCCCTGCAGCTGCTTTGACATACTGACTTCTTCAAGCAGCTTGTGGTTATCAAAGGGATCAGAAATGTTATCTACAGTGCATATTCTGAAAGGTACTTTGCAAGAAGTGAAGTATGTCATGGAGCTAAGATTTTCCTAATTATTAGTATGCATGAAAAAAAAAAGATTTCGTAATACTTACAACTTTTCACATTAGTTTGGTGATTAAAATGATTGTATAACCAGAAAGTAATTTTTTCACAACACCTCCTTAACACGTAGAGCAAGTTGATACCACAATGAGAAGGAAGAGTATAGGAAGAGCATAATTAAAATACAATTTTGACTTTATATTAATAATAGAGCAATATACTAATTAAAATCAACATTGACTGAACTTTCTATTTACACTAGTTCAGACAGCACAGGAGGCAAAGAACTGTGTTTCAGAGGCATATGTGAGTGTTAGAGCTTCTGTCATCCAGGTGCCATTTCTGACAGAACACGTGTGCTGAACAGTTGGCAAAAGAATGAAAAAGATTACTGCAGATATATGGGCACACAGAATCTGGGATGACATAAAATTAAGTCCATACAGGAGGTGACAGACTGCTTCTAAAAAGATTTTTTTTTCCCTACAATTCCTTCCATCTTCCTGCCTGTGTGTGTGCACACATGCACAAGAAAGATTAAAAGGGAGAGAAAGGATGAGGGGTTTTGATAGATTTTATATACAAACCAAGAATAGACTTTTTATTTGGTAATTCTCCTTTCTTTTGGGAAAGGAAAAGGAACCTAATTTGGCAATTAGGAAGCTTTGATTCCTAAATTTAGTCAAGGCAGACTATCCTCCTGTGAAGTCAGCATCAATACCCATGATAATAATAGCACCTGTCTTTTGACATCAAAGTTCTCTGCCTGAGGAAAAAAAAATGTAAACAATAAACTTCGTGTATTGTACTGCTGCTCCTGGCTTTGGTGTTAACCAAATACACCTGCCAGGAATGAGTGTTCTCTTATTTTGCAGATCTGGAATGTAAAAGTGACTGACATATTGCAAACCTTTCTAATGAAGTTGGACTGCAAGAGATGGCATCATTTACTGTCTCACAGTGAAGGGACTATGTGTTCCTCCATAGTCTTGTTCAAGCTGAAGAAATCTTGATGATAGATTCACTGCCTCTGCTAGTTTTCATCTGGATCCAGATCAAGGTCAACTTCATTGGAAATGTTAAGATAAAAGAAAGCATAGAAAGCCAACAAAAATACCAGTATAGCTGCAAGGACAAGGGCAACTTCCTGTAGAAATAAAAGAAACCAAAACACAAAAACCGCTGTTAGAAACAGTATCATATTTTCAAATAAATCAGGAATAAATATTGTTTCCATTTTATAATGCACATCAAAATAACACCAGATATATATAATTGCATAAGGCACTGATGCTTTAATGATTTCTTTTTTTGCAATTACCATTTCAGGATGTTACAAAATCCATTCACTTAATAAAGATTCTGGTGAGTCTGATATACTGACAGAAATAGGATATTTGGCTTAAAGATCTTCATTCTGACCTAGAAATAGGAGCTTTATGTTCTTTTGTTACGCTATTCCTTCTTTTTAAAAAGAAAATACAGAATCACAAACCACGGTTTTGAACACAAATCTAAGTTATGAATTTACACTGTGAATTTTGATGCTTTCTAGCAATATGTTACTGCTTTTTGCCAACAAATTTGTAATTTTTTAATGAAGCAAACACAGTATGGTGGAAGTCAATGAAAATTGCTACCTCTACCTCCCAGCCTCCTGGCATGCATTACAACATGGAGCTACAAAATCCTTCAGAATTGGATGAAACTTTTCTTCCTTCTCCTCTGCAATAAGGCAAAAAGCACAACAATTTGCACTTGCACTTGCCTCCTTTCCCATAAAATATTGCAACTTGTGGCATCTTCCTTAATTAACATAAAAGAATCTTCCAAAGTATACATGATTTATAGCAGCTTTCAGAAGCAGAAAAACGTATTTCTACTACACGTCATACTCATTATGTGACTGCCTATCATCATATTCTGTCTTAAGACTGGACTCTGTTAGCTCCAACTTTAGATCTCAGATTTAATAAATCATGGTATGACCATCCTCTTCATAAATCTACTTTTTTCAAAGTCACAGTATTTCACATTTTTAAGTTTTTATTTTCCTGGAAAGCACGGCACCCTTCCTATAGTGTTGATGCTCATTTTGCTCGACAGTGAAAGAAGAAATACAAATTTGAGAAAACCTTATGTTCCTTCAGCTCACCCCAAGTGCCACTTCCTAAGCTAGTAACATGCCCTGCCTCAATCCTTATCAGCATGACATCCTTTCAAAATCCTGCACTGAGGTGCTCAAAAGGAACAGTTTAATTCGCACCTGTACCCAAAACTGTGTTACCTCCACAAAAAGAAGCAACATCCCCTCCAGATCTCAGCTTCATGTTAACCTACAAACCATTTGCATCAGAACAATCCAGCTATTCTTAAAAGGAGAGAAGAAAAACACACCGGTGACTTTATAACAACTAATCTGCATTGTTACAGAAGTTGCCACATCAAACCTACTCTGTCAGTGGGACTGAAAGGAGATGCCTACACTGCACCTAGACAACCATCCAAGGAGAGAATCTGACCCTCTTTGGTGTAAGATTCATCGTGTCCTCTAAAAGAGGTCAGGTAACTTCTTCCTAAAAATGCCTATTTCTCCCCTTAGACTAGAAGGGAAGTGGAAATCATACATCTGGTGTGGAGACCTGCACTGTAGGATTAATTCCATCCAGTATCCCTAGACTGGTGATGGCTTTGTGACCAACTTTGTGTGTCCACTGCTGTGAAGGAGTTAAAACTGTGTTAGCTTCATTTTTTTAAAGTCTAGCCTGTAATCTGGCATTCTTCTAGAGAACAGCATTTCATTTGCATTTACATGAATGCATTATATAGTTTATCAGAATGTTGGATCAATAATTCAACATATGCCATCTAATAAACTTTGAAATACTACTGCCTAGTTGGCGTATGCTCTATAGGAGTCTTTGTTCTATAGAAACCTTTGCTTTACATTTTCTATGGATGATTAATTGAGATGTACTTTGAGTTTATTTTACCACATTAAAATTGCTCCTGTAAATTTGCTGAGGCTGCTTGCTACAGGTTTCAACTACATTTTCCTCTTAGAATTATATCATCCTCTGAATTTCATCCTCCTGATTTCATATGATTTGATTAAAAAAAAAAGAAAGTACATCTAATTCACTAATATATTAAAGGAAAGTGATTTTTGCTTTGTTGCAGTTGCAACACATCAGTATCTCACAAAAGGGCATGGCAGCATCAGACAGGTTTCATTTATTTCCTTGTATCCACAGCTGTGCTCCCAGACCCATCTGGCCACACAGCTACTAATCTTAAGAGGATGTAATAAACAAGTGACATACAACTGCAAGCTCCATCTGCTCAGGAGAGTGGACAACAAAACAGTACAATGCAGGCACCATTCACACTTGACACAGAGAGCAAATTCATTCGAGTATTAAAAAGTTTTTTCCCTTGTTTGGATGCCACCCTTGTCACTCTTTGTGTTTTACAATAGGTCCACCTTTCCCTTCTTCCCAGTCACTCCTGTGAAATGTTGTGGCAGCAACAGCAGCAAAATTCTGGGGAAGTTTGCAATAAAGATTCCTTTTCTAGGAAGCAGAACTGGGAAATCTTGATTTTTATTCTCAGGCTGCCCAGTAACTGCTTTCATAGGAGTGTAGTTCTTTAATTCCTCTGCCTGAGTTTTGCAGTGAGTAACACTGAGATAACAATACTGCTTTCCTTACACAGGCGCTAGAAACTGGGTGGCTGGATCAGTATTTACTAACCCTGGAAGCCTTATTGAAATTCCGGGTTTGAGAATTATGCAAGAACCTTAATTTTGAGCTCCTGAAGAAGGCAGAGTAACAAAAATCTAAAATAAACAGCCTAACAAAGGACACCTGGCTCTCAGCTAAGGATATGCTGGCTCTTAAGAACTGCATCCAGTTTATGAACTTTTATAAACATAAATTTTGCAATGTAAATAGCAAATGAGATGCTACACCGCTATACTGTCTTTGCAACAATGCTATATATTGTCATTTTAATTTGTTTCATACTTACCAGACTCTGCTATTTGTATTTTAAGCCATGCATAGAAATGAAATGTTAAAATACTTGCTGCTTGGCATACATAGCTCCCTTTCTCTTGCACTTTACAGATCATCCCCATCATCCCTCTGAAAACTCCATTTACTCAGAGGATTTCACCATGAATAATTAACCAATATAGAAAAAGTCCTATAGAAATAAACTTTAAATGATCACAGGGCTTTATCTCTCTCTTTTTTTTTTTCTTTTATAAATGGTACAGAATGCTAGGAAATAACATCTCTGCTCTCAAATCCCAAAGTACAGTCAAAGAAGCCTTTAAGAGGAACAGAATTTTCTATTATATTCTCTTATATTTAGAGTAATGTCTGTAGCACCCTACCGATTTCAGCTTGGTTAAGTTTTTCATAAACTTTTCCATAAAGGAAACCCATACCATTACAGCACAACACAGATTTCATTCTCGCATCATTTTTTGTCAGCTTTGTGTCGTTCATACTAAAATACTTAGATAATGTTCTCAGATTCACCCTGATGGAGTGAGTTGTAGAGTTGAGATCTAAACAAGGTTAATCAGGAGATGAAAATTAGAGGTGATAAAAAAATGTTGGCTATAATAACACAAATCCAGACACTGTGTATGGCAGCATCACATCCTACACACATAGAGAAATATCATACTTTGAGGAAATTTTGAATTTTTTACATATTTTTAATTGTCCTCCAAGGAGATTCCTATCTTTTAAAAATCTTAAACCAGCATAAAACTAGGTGAAAGAGTACCACAAATTGCTATCTTTGAAATGCTAAACTATCCCTAGCTATTTCCAAAATGAGATTAAAAGAAAATCATGCTGACCAAGGATACCTGTAGAAATAAACCAAACATAGCTGGGCTTGACATTCCCATAAAATTTCTAACTGGAAGACTTTATGTGGACATTCACAGTGACCATTTTGCAGAATTTCAACAAAATTGTACTTAAAAATGGAAGTTTACTTCCTTAATGCATGACATTTTACATCTCATACAAGGTAACAAAAAGGTAATCTATTAACTTTGTTCAGTAATTTCTGTTATAAATTTTTTATTGTAAAAATTTCAGATGGAACCAAGATCTTTATTGTCTCAAATAATGAGAACAAAGTACTATTACAGAGTCATCTAAAAGACCTGGCTATATGAAAACAAAGCAACAGGATTCATTTTAATATACCTAAATTCAAGATAATATATGTGGTTATCAAAGGTGTTGATAGTATTTACAAAGTGTTGGACTCTGCCTTGAAAAACTTTGACTTTAAAAAGGTATTTGGATTTAAGGAGTAACCACTCCCCCAGTGTGATCTCTGGATGTGTAAAGGAAGAGGGATTTCCAGTAGGGAGATGACTGGTATTTATTTTATCATAGAGAAGAAAGAGAGGTAGTTTGGTTACAGCAATAACTATATATGCCATACACATGTATTTAAGGTGTTTCACAGTGTGGGGTCCTTCTATCTTGTTTACAAGAACCTCTCAAGGTCCAGCCGCAGTAAGATAAGCTCAGTCCTGAAATAAGATGCCATTTCCTAGGAGCAAGCATGACTGAACATTCCTGTTAGCTCTCAGGGAAAATATGGACTTCCAGGGCTGCAAGTCTTTTTTGTCAGATGTCCCAAAAGTACAGCTTTGGAGAACTCAGTCCTCCAGACTGCTCCCCTCCTTCAGGGCCCTGGGAAGACTGGGATTACTTACCTGGTCAGTGTTATATTATGAACCCCTGAAGTACCAGACTGTTGAAAGTAATTGTATATCATGCTTCAGACTTTTGTGTATAGGAACAAATCAGGAAATTTTCCTCCAATTATACTGATTTCATTTCTGGGATTTAAGGTTTTGTTGTTGTCAATTAATCTTTGAAGTGTTAGACACTGGTCATAAGAAGAGAATAAAGCCTGAGGAAAATGGACTCCTGCTCTGAGACAGTACAGAAAATTCTCATGAGCTCCTGCTTGGTGCATCATGTTCACATGCTCACACCACCATGATTATAGTACTTACGTGTCCAGGTCAGGCCAGAGTCAAATGGGAGCAATTTGGTTTTGTTTTTGTACAGGTTTTTTCCCTTCCCTTCCATTTCAAAGTCAGGGATCAAAGTCTGACTACTGGGATCACTGGGAATATCACACTTTGTTCACTGGTGGCACTTTAAGCTGCCCTGTTCTTTATGTGAGGCACATAAGTTGGTTTGGAGATCCAGTATTTTGGCTCTTACAAAGTGCTTGGAATTCCTAGAAAGTATTTGGATGAAATTTTATGACCTGTAACATATAGAAGGGCAGATCAAACGATCTAATAGTCCCTTGTGGCCTTAATTTCTGCAAAGACATGAAACTATATTCCCAGTTTATCTTGGCAAATGTAGTTCACTAACATAGCAGATTATAAACAGTGTGAAAGCAGAGAACAGCCTTGGCCAAAATACACTACGAATGTCTTGTTATCTATACATAACTTGTTCCAGATGAGATAAACTCTTAATGGTGAGCCAGCTAGCCAGACAATAGATTAAGTAGATACACAAAACAATGACAGACTATAAGCTCTCACTTTTTTAGGAAACACTTTTTCCTTGGCTCAATCAATGTCCTATGTTGCTAATAATTCTCTATGGAGTGGTATTCTGCAGTCAATCATGTCTTTGCAAGTGGGTGTAAAATACAACTGTTCAGATTTGTATCTATTGTTTCAACAAGAGAGAAAAACATCATCTATCCCACGGACCATTGATTCGTTCTTGCAGCCTGTGAAAAAGAATCTGTCCCCAAGAAGTCCCATTACTTTCGGCCTCTGTGTATCAAACCCCAAGTATGTGAGGCTGAGCTTCCACATTCCTCAAACCATTTTCTGCTTGCCATCCTCCTGCTGGCACCTCTTCCTTACCCACTGAGCCCAGAGTTAGGACGGATGCCACACAGAGAAGGTTCAGGGGCTTCCTTTTGGTACTGCTGCAAAGAATTTTGTCTTATCCAAACACCAGGAGTCCTGCTTTTCCAAGAGAAACCATGTATTTTGGCATTGTCTGCATTAGTGTCACATATACAGAGTCAGCATAATAGCTCTGCTACAGCATTTAATTTTTAAACATGTTTCAAGTGCAAATATCACACACCAAATACTAGTATGGTCATCCTGCTTGAACTAACTTTTGATAGTTATTAGGGCTTAGCTGCTTCTCTGACATTATCAACATGGATAAAATCTCTCATTGGGGAAATTACAAAATACTAAATGCCAGTGACTGAAAGAAACTTTGTTACTTTAAGCCTTGTATTAAAATGACAAAGCAATCAAAGTTTGACAAGACAAGCTAATTAGTATGCCAGCAATGAAATGTGAAGGATCTCCAGGGGATTGGTTCTGAAAAGTTTTATGTCATTTATAGGGCCTTTTTTTTTAAGCAAATGTTGTCAGCTCTTATGGCGAAATACACAACAGTTGAATTTCATTATCTTAATAGAAATGAGGGACTAAAATCCTTTCACAACTTTTTCCTTTTTTTTTTTTCCCCCCTAAATACTACCCAGGTCTTAGCTTACAGCTAGGAATATAAGCTCTAGTTGGCACTAGAACACTAGTGCAAAACAACCCTAGAGGTATCGATAAGTTTTAGTAAGAAAAGACTAAAAATCCTATTGTTTTAAGCAGCAGTATGGTACTTATTGTGTTAGGAATTTCACAGAATCACAAAAATATACCTCTTTCCAAGAGAGCTTGTACTTTTACATATATTATATGGATATCCTTCCCCTACAATATTTTTATTAACTGCATCTTAGCTTTTTATATTTTGAAAAGCTGCATACTGTACCATTTACTGAAACCTGGATAAACAAATAAAATATATGGTAAATATACATACATATGTGTTTTCTCAAAGATTTAGAAGAACTTTGGACATTTCTATTTAAAGTGCTGCCTACTTATTACATTGCACTGCAGTTACACCACTTTTTTTTTCCTCAACATAGATTGGAGTTCAACTGTCACAGCACAGAATGGAGGCCTACATTATATAAAAAGACTAAAATTGCAGCCTTTGGAAGGTGAATCATGTCACTTATCACCATCAGAAAACTTATGCTAACATGAAGTGACAACCATGATGATACCTTTCCAAAGGAGAAGCTCAGATATAGTCAAAAGCTCTGAATATTAGGAAATTATTAAAGGAATCCACACTCAAGCCTCAAAATAGTTTCACAAATACACATAACCTGATGGGACCTCAATGCTGCTGGCTCTTCTGACAGCCACAGACATGAGGAGTGGTTTAACACCCTGCTGTTACGCTAAGCAGGAGACTTCAAGAAATTATTTTTTCAAAATTTATCCAGAAGACAACAGAGGAGGATCTGGGATAGGTGTGGTTGATGAACATAAGAAGATTGCTTTTGGACAGCTGGAGGAATCTAGCAAGGGACTGACTAAAAAAAGCCCTGTCTGAGGGACAGAAAGAGGTTATGGGGCTTCACAACTAAGCAGTCTGTCCTGCGGGAGGCAATTTCCCTCCAGACGCTCCAGGCGCATCCACTGCCCATGGTGAAGTTTTGCTGAACAGGAGGAATAGAGCAGGGTGAAGAGTTGTCACTGTGAGACTGTTAGAGGTGCAAGTTTACCCCAAGACATTAAATATGCCTTGCTTCTGTGCTGAGTGCTGCAGGGTCTGTCAGTAGAAGTGAGAGTTTTATTCTACAGGGATTGGCCATATTCTGTAGAAGTACTGTAACATTTAGTAAGCCTGAGGTTGCTGGCATTAAGCAGGCTCAGTGAGAAGGATGCATAGAAAGGCCCTGCTTTCCTTCCCCAACAAGCATATCCTCGAAGGGAAAGGTGCCCAACTTTCCCTTGTTTCAGCTCTCTCAGCTTTTCTCAGCAATTAGGAAGCAAAGAAAATGACTGTGATTTGTTTGGGGATGATCCAGCGTCATATTTCAAGGTCCAGGCATGCAAAAAATATTACAGCCAGAACATAATATTTTAAAGAATTTCTTCCTTTTTTTTTTTTTAAAGACAGAGGCAGAATTGCAAACCTGAGTGTGCATTGCACACTGCAACTGGCAGAACCCCAGAAACACAGCATCCCTTGACCTGGAGAGCATGTGTGTGTCTTGATGGCAAAATTCATTCTTACCTAGAAGTCAGCTGGTGTTCTGCTATAACATGACATATATCATGCAAAATAAACTGTTCTTGATTTCTTCGCTCACTAATACTTGATTCTTCATTATACATATGGTTACACATATGTTTTCCTATTCTCATTAATTTTTAAGTAAGAATTTTTTAGAGAAAACAAGGAAACAAAACAGGTTTTGAAGCACCAAGGTTCATATTATTCTCACTTGTGAAAGACATGCAAAAAACTCGCACATTTTAAAACAACAAGGCTGTACAGTAGAAGTCTCCAAGTAGAACATTGCTTTTAAAAGGTCGTGTCATTGACAGTAAACTGAAAAGAAAAAGTAAAATTTAATAAGAAAGGAAGGAAAAAATATTGAACTCAAAAGGTTAATAATCTATCCTTTAAACAAAAAAGGCAATCTACTTTTTCTCATTAAAACCTGACACACAGCACTAACTGAGGAGATTATGTTGTGAAAACATACTGCATTGCATGGTAATGCTTGATCGAGATCAGCAATCGGGAGCAAAAAGAAAGCACTGTTTCGTGATTATAATAGCAAATTCTGGAAGACAACCAAATACATCATCTGGCAGCTCAACAGCTGTTACAGCTTGGTAGTAATACCTTGGCATTTGCTATAAGCTATAACTTGAAAAAATTGATTTCTCATCTGCCAGAAACAAGAAAATGTTCTCCTTTTAACATTTCTAAAGTCTCTTTCACTATAATACCCAGGTATTTGATCCACTTTCGAAATTTGTTCCATTTTTACCCTTGTTGCTATGCTAATTGTCAATAAGCTTGAGGAAAAAATATCACATGCAACTTAAACAACGATGACACATTAGGTAGTAGATAGCATAAAATATTCCCAATTGTCCTCCTTGCTCATATTCACAGTCGTGATCAAATAGTCACTATTATACTTATGTGCCTGAAAAGGGGACATTTCCAAAATAAAGTTCAGTATCTTTCCATGCCTTTTGCTGTTAGTTTAGCCTTCTTGTTCCATGTCACAGGCAATAAGAATGTAGACTGAGATAATAATGCTGAGAATTTACAATACTTAACAAACCCAGTCTTTAAATTACTCCTGGGTATAGGATAGGAAGAGGAAGAACAAAGAGGCTTATTGTAATTTTTATAACTATATGAAATCGTTAAAACATTTGTTAATGTGTATAGAGAGCCTCCCTGAAAAGATCAATTTTCTAAGCATACAGTACTTTATTGACCTTAAAGGAAGCATGCATCATAACAAGGACATGGACAATTTAAAATCTTTTAGCATTTCAACTATTCTAGCTATTTTAGGGTTAAGTAAAAGCAATTCATCATAAATATTTTAGATTTTGGCATTCCACTTAGATTCTGAAGTGTCATAAACAATATCTCTCAGAAATCAATATTCACACAGTACATCCATGGGGAAAAGACACAACATATACACAAAGGTGGTATAAGCTATCAAATAGATCCCTACCTTTACGCCTAGTGCAGTTTTCTTGGCCTCTGCTTTTAATCTCGTAGCTCTTAACATAGGCCTGGTTTTCTTATAGTCTTGTTTTCCTAGAGTAAAAAAGCACATTTAATGAAAATGGTGCACAAAGAATTTAAAGAATGTCAGCAATTATTTCATTTGAAGTCAGACCTAACATTCTGCAAACATCCCACAGTCCAGAACTTTAAACAGCAGCTACTCTGCAAGACAGGGTCTTGATCTGTGGAACAAAGGCCCTTAACACAATTACTGCAACAAGCAAGAGCCAACAAATCAGCATAGAATCTATTACTGTGGGGGGGACATCAAAATACACATATGGATAGCCATCCTCTAGTACAATGTTTATTAAATTGTTCAGCAAGCAACAGACAGCAAGTAAGTAGATTAAAGGTGGATGACCTTTTCCCCTCACAATTCAATCAAAACAAAATTTTCATTATAATTTTTGTTGGTTAGTCATCTCTAATAGATATATATAAATGTGTAATACAGGACATTATGGTGAGTGTAAACGTTTCATCACTCTGAACTAAAACATTATTTGCAAGTATCAGACCTCAGAGACATGCAGGGCAGTACAAGTAAGTGCTAATAAAACCACTGCTTCACACCATCTGCTTGTAGAAACCTGTCACAGAATCTTCTAGAAGTGTCTTAGACAGGCTCTTTAAAAGTTATGGGGGCTATCTCTTGCAGCCACAAAGAATGCAACAGACTGCTTCATTACTCTGAGTCCATATGAACTGAGTTCACAGGAGGACACAGAAGTACTTAGAAATGGCATAACTCATTTATGTCAACTTAATAATAAAGCATAAAACACTTGATATCTCTCAAGGATATTTTTGTTGTCTGAAGGGCCTGTTACTGCTGTACTCTGTACTATTAACCATAGCTTCTTTAAGTCAACAGAAGTCAAGGTACAGATACAGTCACAAAAGGAGGGGAAGGAAAATAGGAATCTGAAGAAACTGGTTGGAGGGGTAGAGCCTTAGTACAATCACTTTGGCTTTTCAAAAAAGTCCTTTCCATTTTTCCCCCCCTAACGCTTTTCTGCCTATTTCCAAAGCTGAGCTACAGTGCTTACAGCAGAAATGTCTGGCCATATTTAAACCATTAATTTTACCTAGTTGTACATTAGCTTTTATTACAGTTACATTCAAATAATTTAAACTTTTCTCTAAAACTGTGCCCAGTAGTTAACACTCACATTTGATCAAACAGATGTGATCTTACATTCATAATCAGTAGTGCAACCCTCTAATTTCATGGTCACCCTCAAAACTGGGATATTGTAGAGTAGAGGTGAAATTCTGAAACATGAACTGTAAAAGAAAGGTCTTCCCAGTTGTCCTGGTTCGGCCAGGACAGGGTTCATTTGGTGCAGCCAGGCTATTCTACACCATGCTAACATCATGCCCCGGGGCCAGTTCTGGTTCAGGGCCAGTTCTGGATTCGGCGTGGGCTTGTGTGATCGTGCCGCTCCCTTGGTCCCCAGTCTTGCCTTTTTCTCTGTATTGCTTCTTTCTTACTGTTGTTATTGCTTTTGTTACTGCGATTGCTTCTTACATGTTTCTGTATTAAACTTTCCTTAACTCAAAAAAGGCATATTAAAACCTTTTTTTTTTTTCTCTCAGTCCACAGCCCACAGCAAGGCAGGCAGCGGCAGTGGCCATGTGGCTCAGCTGCCGACAGGGAGCCACCGCGGCTTTACTAAACCACCACACCTTTGATTTAGCCAATCATGTTATGTTGGAGAGATTACATTCACACCCTAGAGGGCTTCCAGACTGAACAACTGGAAAAAATGTGGAGGTTTTTTTCATTGTTTAACTACGAGACCAGTCCTCCCACGTCTCAGATTGCATAGTTTACATGTAAAATTTGTTTTTAAATCCACTCAGCAATGTCAAACAATTATTTACTTCATACATTATAGAACTCATACGTAGTTCTTAGCAAAAGAAATGTAGAAAAGACAAGGAGTCGGAAGAATATAGTGTATCTTGTTCTACAAAATGCCTGTATGAAGTCAAATAAATGATCCCTCTTCACTGTCTTTATTTCAACTGACTCCTCACACAACTGGAAATATTGGGTGGACATGAAATGAAGATAATTGAGTCTTAAAACAGAGCTGTGAATTAATAGCATTTACCTCTATACCTGTGTATAACAGAGGTTTTTGCCTTGCTTTATGTATGTGTATATTAATACACAAGGAGAAAATCTGAGGATAGCAATGGCGCCTTCCTTTGCTTAGAAGGGAGAGGATAAAATGAAGTGACAGACTCTCAAACAGGAACAAAAACCTGCAGATTTCATTACTTTTATAGTCTCATTATTTCGGTTCTCTAAAGATAAAGAGATGCCCCTCCATACAGGGTAGCCAGCTGAAGTCCTTTGCATAACTAATGGGAAAAGAACAGAACAGCACCAGAAACCTCTGAGCTTATATTCATAAGCTATAGTGGAGTAGCTTAAAGGCAAACATTCCCACTTACTTTGCACTTTGCTTTTTATATTTATAAAGCATTTTGGAAGTGCATTATACACTGCACTGTATTATTGTCAGTGGTTGATTTGTGGTGCTGTATTGAGCCTGTTTTGCCTTTAGGATACAAGTCCTCTGAAGCACTGATCTGAATTTTTGGCACAATTCAGTTGCTGTAAAAGCATCATCTACAGGTAACAATAAAGTTACAATAAAATAACGTGCTGGTTTACTCCTAACTCTGGGCTCTAGAGTGACTCAATAAAAATTGTATTTTAGGCCACATTTAAGTGAAAAATAGACTTATATACATACCAAACATTTAGTAATACACGATTACTTAGTCTGATTTCAGACTTTTCTATGTTACTGAAATATAATTTTAAGAGAGAATTTATTAAGAGTGTGATGCTAATATTTCCACTACATCATCAGGATATATTCAATTTACACTGAAGAAGTTCCAGAACCATAAATCAGGCCATTCTTGGCACTATAAAAGTGTTTCTGTTGCCTAGATGAGTACAGGCCATAGGCTGTGATTTTTCATTACTTTCTGATGGTCCATTAAGCAGCTATTCTATCTATAACCAAGATATGTTGTGGTTCAACTCAAAATTATAGGTAGAATGCAGGAATCAAGGTAAGGTGCTTTGATCTATATTGCATCAGAGATCAAACTAAAGAAATATTACTGGCCTTTTGTCCTAGACACAAATAAGGAGCAATGAGATGTGAAGAAATGGCCTAATACAGTCACAATTCTATGAATTAAACTCATCTAGCAATTACCAGTCCTTTCTTCATATAACAGAGGTTATGATTTCCTTTTTATCCACTTATCTAGAAATAGCTATTGTTAATCCCTCACATCCCTCTCCCCTAAGCCCTGCTTCAGAGATAGTCCCTTGTCCTCTGCTAGGACTGCTGTCCCTCTCCTTACCATGTTAACCCTCGGGGCCCAGGCCAACCCAGTCATCTGAGGTACCTAATTTAGGTGCCTGGGCTCTATCTCTGGTCAACAGAGAGAAACTCTCCATTAAGTTATCTCTTAGAACAACTGAATCTCCCTTTTTCTTCCTACTATCCATGATACCTAGGATGACCACACAAAGTACCTCAGCTAGAGTCACTGTCTGGAGGTATGGGCCAGAGCCCAGCCAGCTGTATTGTATCATGTTATGTGCATCTTTCTATAAGGCACTTGTTATAGCCGTATCACAGACTATGAACACATTCGGAAAAAAACACTTGCATACAAAAACAGTCACATGATCTTATTAATCATCACATTACTCCCTTTTTCTTCTTGTCCCTTTCTTCTCCTTCCCTCAACTCCATCAGCCTGAAAGTTAAAAAATCCAAAACTTTCCCAACCTTGAAAATGACATCAAGTGCAGTAGCCAAAGTAAAGTAAAACCAGACTCTTGTTCAAGGCAGAGGATAGAAGATGCTGGTACAGAAGAGAGATAAGATAATTTGGGGGAAAAGAAAAAACTGGTATATGCATTCTGGTTTGGGGATACCAACACCACATCCCAACTTGTCTCCACGACATAAACCTGCAGGGAAAGACAAAAGGCAGATAATTTCATCTTTGATTCTTTTAGGTATTTCCTACTTCTCTGAAAGCAAAATCTATTTCTTTCTGTCTAGAATACACACAAACATAATCTCTGTTCCCTTTCCAGAAAAATATAATTGACAAAAAGATGGAAGAAAACTGCAGTTAAAACACAGCTTAAATTATCCAGTGAGATTTCAAACATTTTCAGTCCTTCTTTCAGGCTTTTCAAAATTTGTAGGCATCAAGGGACAAAAAAACGAATATTAGCTCAACAGGCTTTCATTCACAGGAAAAAACAGTGGCTTGATTTGTGGAAAATTTCAATACATTTCCTCTTTCACCAGTTTGTTCTCCCCTGCTGCTCTTCTGTTCTGTATGGATTCTGTACCTAATACCAAGCACTGTAATATGCGTTGTCATTCCAGTCGTATGGTAAGTAATGTGACTAACATCTGTCATGTATAGTTTGTTCTCCCATCTCCAATTCTCCCAGTTATATTACATTAAAAAAAAAAAAAGAAAAAGAAAACATTTCATTTTATTCAATTTATTATTATAATGTATATATTGATCTTTTTGGCTAGTATAGTGTTTTTTCAAGGAAGATTTGGAAATCTATATTCTGTCACCTTTTCCTCAATTTCAGTTATGCATGTTGTAAAATTTAAAACAACTTTCTAATTCAAGGTTTGCCACTTCAGTTTAATTAAACTTTGTTTGGCACTAATAGGCCAGAAAATGTGACATCAAATAAGATATCTATTTTCATATCATAATTTATACTGAGTAATATCTAGAGAGAGATTGTGGTATAGCTTTTCATAGGTGAGTATCAGTATCATGCTTTGTTTCTTTGTTTCTTTCAGTATGAAATATTTAAGAACGAAGAGTCATAGATATTAATTCCTCTCATATTGTGTTGGATTTGAAGCTCATTTAACCATGTCTTTGTTCATAATGTATTGCACTACATCTGTCTATTTAGGAGGACTGGGAAAACCTATAACCTACCCACGTCCCTAAGATGCAAAAAAGGGATGATTCACATGATCAGACTTGTAAGAAATCTTAAATTAAAGTCTAAAGCAAAAGCTGAAATGAAGCATGTGAGGACTGGTATATTGCCATAATTTCTCATAGGGATTGCATTTGTCAGCCAAATGATGCTGTAATGCTCTGCATCCCAAAGTCAGAGCACCACTTTGCTGTGAAAGAAAAATACAAAACCCACACAATTCCATTCCAGGATCTGACATAAGGTGCTGTCAAGCACAGAGCTTACAACTGTGACAATGGCAGCTGTTCCCTTTGGCAAAAAAACATCTGGGAAAACTATACAAGATGAGAGTTGTTATCTTTCTCACACACCATGATCTGAATGGAAGGATGCCCAAAATACTAGCCATGTGGATGGAAGAAGCTTCTAGAGCTGGTAAGCAGTTTAAGTCTGCATTGTTTGATCAGTCTGTACTTGTTAAATGGAGAATGCTGACAAGTTGAGAAGAAAAAAGCATAATTTTCTATGAGGAAAAATGGTCTCCTCAGTACTTACTGTAAATGCAAAAGTGTGTTTCGTAGGGTTAGCTTGCCTGGTCCAAAGGAACCCCTGAACTAGAGAGGTTAGACAGGTCTCTGAAGGGGTTTCACTCATAAAGCAATACTGTCTCTCCTGAAGAAACATCAGACAACACTGGGTTGTAAGAGTTGAAAGTTATTTTTTCAAAAGCAGGTACAGTCTCTATGCAAGAGTGGCTGTATTGCATGAGGAGTTCAGCCCCAGAACAAGCTGAGCAATACAAGCACAGATTTTCCCAGGCTGCGCTGTGAATAAGAAAAGACCTCTCTCTGGCAAGACTGACATTAAAGGTGAAGTAGTTGTTAAGTTTCCAAATAAATTATTTCTTCTGTTAGATTTTGAACTCATTTTTCATTAATAGCCATCATGGATCTACAGCTTTCAGTCATTACAAGCACAGATGTGATTTGAAGAAGTGAAATAAAGGTGAAAAACTCCATAGCTGTATGTTAATTCTTAAGGTATTCATTGTGACAGATTAAACATCCTCTCTGCTGACTGGGACACAGAATTTTAGTATTATCGCTCTTTGACAAAGCAATTAAGAATTAATTACCTGAACTGTTGTCTAAAAGGTAGAGCCTCTCCATAAAATCATCTACTCAGTCAGACGTCCTCAAGGGCATAAGTATTCAGATTGATCATATCTACATGGGATTCAAAGTGTGTTTTCTGTAAGTACAAATCTCCTAGGACATAATTTAACACAAAAGTTAAACTGACACTGTCAAAGTTGTAAAAAAACTCAGCATCTGAATCCCTTTTTTATCCCCTCCTTACAGTCACTTATTTCTGCTCACCCATCAGCCCTGGAGTTTCATCACTACAAGTATTTATGAATTAGATGCCCCTGGAAGAGCAAACCAGGCAGCTCAGCCCCACAGTCTGGCTCACTGTACAGCCTGGACCATGAGAGGAAAACATAGGGCAAAGGCAGGGACACAGGGAAGGGCAGGGAATTAGTTCAGTGCCTGACCTGGCAGCATGACTGGCTCAAAATACACCTTAAACTAAAGTTTCTCTTTCTGTTTTACCTGTGATTAAATTCTTTAAAACCTGAGGAGGACCAGAAAAAAGTAGGGACTAATCATCGTGATGTATTAAACGAGGGACGTAGTGTATCTCTACTTTGCAAGAGTAATTTGAATTTGTACACAAAGTACTAGGTCCTAGCCTCCTCAAAAGACCCATTACAACTTGTCTAAGGCAAACTTATTTCATTGTTTGCAAATAAAAAAAAATGAACATCATCCAAATTCAGAGGTAGTTGCATAACCTTGGGGAAACACCATCAGAAGCCCTGTGGACAATATACATGATACTGACTGGGTAGCTAGGCAGTTTTTTTCACAAGAGAATAGACTGTAGAAATTTTTGCTTATTTTGCTATACGTGCATTAAGGCCACTGAGGAGAAAAAATCTCGAGTTGTGCAACTTTGACTACCATTTTGTTCTGCATATTCTGACTTTATGTGTTGTGCATGCATGTCATAAGATCAACATAATTATGTATGGGTCATGTAAAACAACATGATGATAACAAAAAACTTGGTATTAATAAGCCTAATAAGAATGCAGGTATACATAAATCAAATATATTATTGATATGCAAAACCTTTACTATGAGTACTAATGTTCTTTTATGTTTGATATAAATAAATTTGATATAAATTGAGTAGTGTTATGAAATGTATGAACATTAAAACTTCCATATTAATTTTAATCATTGACAATTAAAATATTAACAATTAAAACACATGGCAAAATAAGTAAAAGGAATAGGTTTTTTTGACCTTGTAGCTCTCTTTAGTCTGAGTGACTGAACACAGTCCCTGCCTGCTGTTCTACGAACAGGCTGAGGTCCATAAACAGCCTTAAACAGTCAGAGCCAAATGATGCAGAAGTGCAAAGATCAAAGCAGTCCAACACAATTATTTCGCTTATGAAATATGAGCATTTTCCACATTAAAATTTCTTACCCTAGCAAAAAAGAAGCCTATAAATAACATTAAGCAGTCCTTTATAAATCACCATTCAGGGCAATAATTGCAAAAAGACTGATAAATAATCCTGATGTCATCTGTATTTTTTTTTTATCCTAAAACTGTAACCATATTATCTTTAAAAAATAGAAAATTAGAGGCATCTGGAAAATGGTTGCTGAAGTTTAAAGGAAATCTACAATATCAAGTGAAGAAATAAGTATATGTTTGCTATTATAAATATAGCCTAGGTTTGTAAGGAATTAAAAACAAACAAACAAAACCCAGGAAAAAAACACAACTAAATAGAGAAAACAGAACAGTCCTGTTACAACAGGTACTAATTTTGTACATAGAATATGTATAAACTGTCCGGCATGTTCTCGTCTAGAGATTTCCAGGACAGCCATATAGAAATTTTGGAAAAGGACTGTTATTAGAAACCCAGGGCTCCATCAACACATTATCGTAACTCAGGGGTCCTCAAACTTTTTAAACAGGGGGCCGGTTCACTGTCCCTGAGACACTGTCAGGGGGCAGTTCACTGTCCCTCAGACACTGTCGGGGGCCAGACTATAGTTTGGAAAAAAACGATGGGGGAGTATCCCACCTCACTGATGCCCGTGCAGTCCGGAAAGGGTGGCCAGAAGGGACTGAAGGAACTTTGCCGCACCCGGGCTCTGGCCAGGGTGCAGATTAAGTGGCAGGAAGTCATCTGTGGCTGCTTGGTTTCCCCCCGGCAGTGGGGGGGTGGGCAGGGAGTTCTGTAAATACCCACGGGCCAATTTGAGGACCATGACGGGCTGTATCTGGCCTGCGGGCCGTAGTTTGAGGACCCCTGTCTTAACTGGTAAGTTTATTAGTTTAATAGAAGTAGAAAGAGAGGGCAAAAATGTTACAAACACTGTCAGCTATATTCTGATATCTTCTTTCCTGACAGGCTTTTTAACCTTTCATTAAGGTTATCAGAAAGTAGTTCCCAAAAGTTGCATCCTACAAACTTTTGTAACAGAATGGTAAGCAAGTCATCTTTTGATCAGTCCTTGGAGAATAATATGAGAGACTCTTGCTTACACACTCTGGGCTCGCTATGCAAAAAGCAGATCCATTAAAAATAGCTGAAAATAAAAAAGCTGGAAGTATGTTTTATAGCCTTAAACATTCTATACCCTCAAAGTATCTAAACCATAAAGTTTTCCTACAGTCTTTGCTAAAGTTGTCACATATTCTTCATAAATTAAAACCAAATAATAACGGCAACAGCTATGGGAAGGAGCAAACCTAGAAACACAGCTTCTCATAATACAAAACAGAACCAAGATAGTGAAAAAGAAAAAAGCAGTCATGATATAACATCATCACAGCAGACCCAGGCCTCTGTAACTCTGTTGTACTGAGAAATCTCCAGCCATCAAAATCAACGAACAAACAATGTTAAAGGAGAGAAGAGATACTTCAAATTAATATCCAGACTTAAGTTTCACAAAATTTCTATTGACCATAAATTACATAGAATCTGCCCTTCAGCATGTACAGCATTTATCTGAAGGATAAAAAGAATTGCCAGCCCTAACAAACTATCCCATAATCTTTTTCAATATATTTTTCACAATGGTGACTCTGTTTACTACACTGGAAACCATTTCACATTAAAGGCCATACCAGGGGAAAAGTTAGCAGGACTTTGGCACAATACATATGATTAGGTTTGTAAAATATTTCTCAAATATTTTCCTATTCTGGCAAACAAACAGAAATTAGAGGGAGGGAACAACTTTTTTTTTAAAGTAAGAACATGAAATAAAGATACCCTGTGCAATTATTATTACACCCCATCTTTTTAAAATCATTTTTAAAGATTGTTTAAAACATTCAGATTGAGGTGTAGAAACCTCAGTCTTTTTATTTCATACATATTTTCATGTATGAAGTAAACTCTAAGATTCAAAATTAAACTTCCATCACAGAAACAGCAAGTTCCAAAACCTGACTTGTTTTACTTGGATTTCAGTGTCATAAATACAAGAGATAAGGGATTAATTTGTCCTAATTCAATTTCTTAAAAGTTAGATATTCACTGGTGTAACAGAGAAAACAGACAAAGAGTGTTTCATATAAAAAATAGAAAACCAAAAATAATTCACGTCAAGCTTGGATTTAGACATATGAGTGTTATACGGCTAAAGTTGAGAAAAATACATCCAACCCAAGACAATAACATACCTAATGAGTGCATAAAATAGGTTGCACTTGGGACTAATCATATTTGTGGAAATTCTGTGTACAGAAGAAGCAAGCCTATAAAACACTCACTTTCTCTGTACATACCTGACTTTCCAATCTTTAATTTCAAGGATATTTCCATCTCCTTGAAGTTCCCAAAAGTACTTTTTGGGCTGCAGAATTTAACTCCAACTTAGTATTTAGCAATTTCATGTGTAACCAGGAATGTTGCCAAAGCAGCTAACTGTGGCAGTCTTTGAGTTTAGAAGATTATAAGAAGCAAGTGTTTCCAAACATTCCTCAGGTATGAATTGTGCATGAACAGAAAAGTCGGGTCTTTAAACCTGTTCATTTGCTCTATTAGCTCAAGAGACTCTCTAAGATTAGATTAGGTAGAAGACTCCGTATAGAACACATTTAATTGTTTTTAAATGCAATTTCCCATCTGGAAACAAGACGGTAATTTTTTTCCTAGGCACCATCAAAATTTCTGTGGTCCAGCAGCAAAAGTTTCACAAAACTGTCAATGGTAAACACATTACAAGTCAAGAGCTATGTAAGTAGTACAAAGATACTAATCTCAAGGGGTGATTTGGCCCAGTTGCAATCTTAATCACCCTTTGGAACTTTCATTATCTCTCTCTTCATAATAGTGGGAAACTAGGGAAACCAATCTCCTAAAGAAAGACCAAGGTCAAACACCTAAATATAAGGACATAAGTCCAGACTCAGAAACTAATTTTGAAATAAATGCTTTGAGTATTAAATTATTTCTGAAAAAAATGAATAATATCTACTGCAATGTGTAGAGAATTAATATTCTCCTGAGAAGTAAGAGAAATATTAACAAGATCAAAAAAACCTCCATATCTATTAAACAAGACATACCAGAAGAAAGTGAAGAATCATTTTGTGTGATGGATGAATTTTGTAATAGCTAAAACAAGTTTGTTATGGTGCTGAAAAAAATTATTGCACCATTAGTTTATACAAAACAATAACTTACTCCACAAAAACTGCTTTCATAAAGAATTGTCACCATGAAACAGCAATCAAGGATAAATGAATGCATACATTGTGTATGCTCACAAAAATATTTCAAAATTGCATTCATATCTTCAAATAATCTGTCTGGAATATTATTTTTCATTCTGACTAATCCATTAATTTGCATCGGTTGTAAAACAAAGATTCTGTTTCTTACATTAAACTGTTCTAAAAGATGATATTGCCTTAGAAGTCTTCTTGCAAAAAAGAATACAGTGAGTTTAAATGTATTCTTACAAATTGAACTGCACCTTGCCATATTAAGAGATAATCAGAACAAATTAAAAAAAGGCAGTTTATGCCCACCTTAGTCTTGGTAATTTAGTTAACATCATAGAATTATTACAGCAATTTCCTTTAGTCAATTTGTTAAATTTCAAACCTTTGTTCAAGTAAAATGCTTTTTACACTTAGTAAGAAATACTTCCGAGTGTTTCCTGGATATGTGAGACAACAATGATTCAAGATAGATGCCACTAATAAAAGTCATTATTTTGAGTGGATCCAACACAGCTGACCATGGATACATTATGTTATCCACTCTACAAAATTTACTAGATCAAAAACCAAATTACTGCTTAGCCTGAGCAGAGATGCTGCCTCTTACTTTCCATATGCTTTATTATATTTATGCAGAATGCAGACACTTAGTGGGGTAAAGACTTCTAGCTAGAAGTGCATTTCCATAGGGTTAGCATTCGCAAGGAGAACATCCTTTTCATCCCTGCTGTTCAAAAAAAAATGCAAACATAAGTTTGGAGTGAAGGAGGAGAGATCACAAGAAATAGACTATTTTTTGCCAGAACTATGTCAAAACTACTAGGCAGTGGTAGTCCATTTAGCAAAAAGGAGAATAAGCTAAAATACCTCCTCTATCATTAAGCCAGTCACCACAATCTTCTGAAAGCAATAAAAGAATGTGAAGCCCTTGGCTA
Source organism: Coracias cyanogaster (assembly GCA_033124195.1). NCBI lineage: Eukaryota > Metazoa > Chordata > Aves > Coraciiformes > Coraciidae > Coracias > Coracias cyanogaster. The sequence goes on along the minus strand of JAVSBS010028030.1, from coordinate 8,998 downwards.
GTGCCTTTTGCATGTGTTGTTCACCATTTGCACAATGCACTTAATGCCATGCAGCCCCTACACCTTTTAGACTTCTTTAATGATTGTAATCAAATAAATAATAACAATCGACAGCCACTACTAACAAGAAATGAAGATCAAAATAAATAATTAATAAGTAATAATGCAATAATAAATATTAATGAAGAGGAATAACAATATATTATGGACTATCACAAATTCAGATGTGACTTGAATAGTTTGATAACTATCTTCACACATTATGAAACTTCAGAGTGTTGGTTCATATGAAAGTGGGGCTATAGCTCTATCATCTCAAGGCAAGAAACATATCAAAACATTTATTCAAGCTTCCCCATATATAGAGAGGTAGTCATATGTCTCTGCTGGTGCATGTATACATGCATCCCTCCCTCATTGAAAATAAATCTCTATCTCTTTGCATAGAGATGTGACTGCACATGGGCTAGCAACCTCCTGCTTCTTGCCTGGCATAATTTTTTTTTGTTTGTTTTACTTTCACACATATGTATGAAACTGTAGTAATGTTCCTTAGCACTGAAAACTAAAACCTCCAAACTTAGGACTCCAAGTCTTATAACTCAGTCTTCATAGGACAAGAGATGAATCATTTGCCCTAATTTATGGGTCTACATATGTCTAAACTTAGGATAGTAATGTACACTTGGTTTTAATTATTATTACTATCTTTTTTATCACTGGAGGGAAAAAAGCACCTCTGGAGAACATTCTTTCTCATCTGAATATAGGTATCTAAAATGGGCAAAATCAACAGACTTCCATAGACCGGAAGGAGTTTAAATTACTACTTAGATTTTACAACTAACTTTCAGACACCTAAAACTGGAGAAGATAAATCCCACCTCTCGAAAACATGAGAAGATCCACTGACATATGGTTAAATAATAAACAGCTTATTTTTCCACATGAAAATGCTCTAAGTATTAGCTATATAAGCTCTAAGTAACCAAATTGTTCTGAAATGCCACAGGTAGCTGTACCTGTGAGCACGCCTTATACATTATCCCTTCAGTCAGAGAAGGGCAGGTGCCATGAAAGGTCTCCAGAGGGTTATTCTGCACAAGAATCTGTAAGCAGATAGAATGACGGTCCAAAGGCCTGAAGAGCCCCAGTGGGGCACTGTGTGTCACAATATGTACTTCACTTCATGGAGAGCTTCATAAGGACACTAAGGAAAAAGATACCCAAGTTAAGTAGACTGGGTCCTACCCAAACAGTGCTCAGTAGAAACAGTTAGACTTCACTTTCCTATATTCACCCTTGATTACACTACTATTACACAAATACTACTTTTATAGCTGAATTATCAAGCGCTTAAAATTTGTGTTTCAATAATGGGATTGGTGACAGCACCTCAGTCGTAATAGCATAACAGTACCATTATGATTATTACAGTAGGAACAGATCTTACAGTGAGACAGTGGTACACTCATTAAATTTCTTGTCTGATGCAGCCAGGATTCAGACACAGCTCTGAGTCTAAAGGTCAGAAGTCATAGCAATCTGCTCCGTAAATGTTTATTTTAGCAAGATGCAATGTCATAAGGGGATGGCAGAGAAAAGCTTATGTGTTTGTATGGTGACCCTAAAGCAAATTGAAAATGTGAATATCCATTTAGATTAATTTTCTATAACTTTTTTTTTAGCATAATGATGATTAAAAAAAATCTGAAGAAAACTCAGTACATTAACACATGATTAACAGATATAGCAGTGGATTTGTTGTTACTGCATTTAGAAAGTTTGCTCATAGGAGAGTATCATATGTACTAAAGCTTGCTATTACTTACAGAATTGGTTGTTTCAAAATCCTTACTTTAGATTGCAGTGTCAATATGTAAGGATCCGTTTTTTTACCTTGTGAGCTTTAACTTGTGGTTCTCTTCTTGCTTCAGGTGTTTAGGTTCTGTGAAAGCTTGTGTGTTTAAGCAAACTGTGAGACAACTCACAGAACTTGGATTTTTCTGTTTGCTGTGTCTTAAGCAATGATTATGTGACATGACAATATGTTCTTTTTTTTCATATGGTGTTAATGAAAGGGACAGCTGAACACCACCATGATATAGTACTATACTGCTTGAATAAAGATATACATTGGAAAACTAGTGAACATTAAACATCAGTGGTAAAGATGCCAACTAAACTTCCCTATACATCAATATATATTTTTTCTGTTGTGTGCATATGCTTTGTCTAAAAGCCTAGAGTAACTGCAGTTAACTTTTTCTAGGCCACCACTAACTGACTAGAGTTCTCAAGCTGATTAACCTGAAAAATTGCGAATGAAACCTAGTTGAAAGGTGTAGTAGTTTATTTATTTAGGTTCTTGGGAGGACTGGAAAAATATTTCATTAATTATTCTTGCTTTTCCTGTTCCAGTATGTTTTCATCTTAACATATATACATTACAATTTCTAAAACTCATTCTAGATGGTCTTTCAGTGTTTTCTATCATAATCTCCTATGTGCTAACAAGATTTTAAAGTTGAAATGCATATAAATCCAAAACGACCATGCTTAGCATATTTCATTACTGGTTCAAGCTTGTATTTTGACAGAAAATATGATATGTAAAAGTTTCTTCAGAAAATAATCCAAAATGCATAGTGTACAGAGATACAATCAACAAAACAAAATCAACACAAAATTTAAAAATATATATAAATTCAAGTAGCCTTTATGTGCTGCTTTACTAAAATAAACAACTAGTGATTTCCTACGTGAAGCAAAGCAATACCGCTGTTCTGCCTCCACTTGTGACCCTGCTCTGCACAATGAGCTCGGTGTAATGTACATTATGTAAACTGGAAGTCTTCCAGAGAGAGAGACCTTCTAAAGAGCAAAAAGGTTTTTCCCTGTTCCTCTAGGACAAAACATGGGTGAAATCAGGGAAGGAATACAAGCTGAGAGGTTGATTATTGCTGCCCATCTTTCAGAGGAGGCTGAATGAGAGGCAGTGTAGATGGTTTTGTCCACTGACTTAAATGGCCTTTGCAGTTAATCATCCCTGGCCTGTGAGGCAGCCCAGCCCAGATGCTTGGATTAGCTCTTGGACAGGTAGCAGGGGGCAATCAAGACACAGTGAAACATGAAGTAATGATCATTACAGAAAATGAATGTGAGAAAGAAAGAACATCTCTCATATGTAAATCTGATAACATCATTACACGATCAATGTTGGGAAGTTTGCTCTTTTTCTCTTTCAGAAATGTCATCACTCACAACTGGGAGCCAAAGAATAACGAATCAATCCTACTGTTCCTGAATGTAGTTGGGCGCTAATATTTGGGAAAGGCTGATACTATGCTTTCTAGAAATAACACAATTCACTGTCATATTTTTAATAGCTATTGCAAGAAACTCAAAGACCTTAGAATGCAAGTACTGCCTATGCCAGCTTGCTTCTGAAACACTGAGTACACTAGAGATCAGAAAACAAATGTGCACTTGTTTTTTTTTTCTTTTTAACATGGGCAAATCCATTTTTGTTCTCTCACAATCTCCTTTCTTTCCATACATAAAAATGTTTTTAACTAAAAATTAACAGTAAAGTGTCACTATGCACCCATCACTCGGCATAAAACTTCCACCCACAAGAGTAATGTTGAACAGAAGCAATCATTAAGTATGTCCTTAAGTGTCAAGAATGAAGTCTAGAAAATTAAGTTATAGATAAGTTCAAAGAGTAAGAGCTGCCAGAATTAAGTCTCTTGGAACAATGGACAGGAACAACAGAGAGTCAATTCACTGTAATAATTCCTATTCCTGCCATAAGAAAAACAAAATAGATTCCATAATTCAGAAGTATTTCATGAATAGGAAAAGTGTGATGCGTTGCATAAGAAAGAAGAAAAAGGCATCTGTGCTTTGGAAGGATTTGCAGTTGCAACATTCCCTTCCAGCAGTAATGTAAAAATTCTGAAATTGGATAGCAAAGGTCAGCACGCTAGTGCTAGTTAATATACAGAAAAAACAGAAAACTGTTTTCACCACATTAAATAACATCTCAGAAGAGAAAATGATGACTTACTACAGAACTGTAATTGTTTTTTCTGGTTTTTGATTAAATTAAATAGATTGCTGCGGTTCCTCCAGTAACTTTAATAGTTCTACAATGAAACAATGTGGAAATTAAAACAACACTTTCTCCATCATGAGGGAAAAATAGCAGATATGAAAGAATGATGACAGTACATGCAGACAAACCATGTGTGCAGAACTGTGTAGAGTGGTGTTCAAATATATTTTTTTAAAAAATCCATAATGTAGCCAGAAAGCACTTAATAAATTAGCCACTTCCAAGCAAAATTTTCAACCAGGTATATTCCTATAGCAATAAAGAGAATAATAATGGCCTCTTAGTTATCCAGTAATCTAATAAAACTTAAAATAGATTTAACTTTTCTGCTGCTAATTATTCCAGTTTTAGACCCCATTCTTGGCATGTAAATGGTAAATTTTGGAGAACTACTATTTTCTTATTATTAAAATATTCAAAACCAGGTAACACAGAGGCAGATTTCTGACCATGGTTTTAAAAAGGTTCCATGAAGTTTATCTAAAAAAAAAATACTAAGTTTTTCAGTATCAACTACACCTTAAATAAATTCGTTATACACACAGAATTCTAGATTCATATCCATCTATAGCTATATACACAGATAGATCTATGTCAGTGAAGTGCTGAGGCCTGAGTTGTGGGTCCCAAGTTGGAGCTGACCTGTGAATGAGTCACAACCTAGCAGAATGTTTTTGTTTTTCCTATTGGCTTCATGTTGAAGAGGCAGAACCTGGCCCACCTGTGTCTTTGTGGCTCTGCCCTCACCCAGGTGGTTGTGGTTAGGGTGGTGGGTGAGGCTAGGGCTGCTTTAACCAGGAGCCCATCAGATGAAGGCTCATCCTGTTGGGTGTGGCTTCTGTTGGGGCTGGTTCCCTCCGGCTGAGCTTTCTCAGTGGTGTCCTTCCCTGTGAAGGGCCAATGAGGGAGCCATCTCTGTCCATTGTGTCCAGAAGTTGATGCTGGCACCACAGTGGGTAACGGAGGAGCTGGGCCTGCAGGAACCTATGGCAGGACTGTCTGAAAGAAGACTTCTGAGGGGATGTTCCCAAGTGCAGCATTGGCCTGTGTGATCAAGCAACTGATGACATCATAAAAATGGTGATGGCTGAACTAGCACAACAGTCAGGCCTCACGTGTTTATAACTATATAATGCCCAACCTAACTATATAATTACCTAACAAAAAATTACTTACCTTGCACTAATGGGAGCTTTCATCTCATGGTGCAATATCAGAATACCAGAAAAGTAAATGAAGCAACATAGTGCTGAATGAAGCCCTGGAGATGCACAATTCACATAGCATTATGTGACCAATGGAAATATTACTAGATGCCTGTACATTTGTTTCCTGTCTATGACTACTGTGGCTGCTGTTTCATTGTGTACACAGACCAACTTAAATAGGCTTCTTTCAGATAAAAACATAGCTAAAGTGGTGGAAGAAACTTTTTTTCTTCTTTATCTCAGTTATTAGGCAGCTAACACTTTTAGGATAATAAGAGTCGGGTTTAGGTAACTTTTCTCCTTGGTCTTCTCAATGTTTCCAGGTCCATTCACTGAAGATGATAAAATGAAAGAAACTGAATTTCAACAACATCTGTGGGCCCTCTATAAAGTGTGACAGAAGAACAGCTTTCAGCTTGATTTGCTCTCAGTTGGTGGGAAGGAACTTCTCCAAACTTCTCGCATCCTTCAAACAGCAGTTTTCTAGGAAGGGCATGGAAATCTGCAGGGTCTTCTCCTCTCTCAGGTAGTTTCTACTACAGTGGCTGCTGCATTTCGCAGTTGGACCTTTGCAGACCCCTTATTTTCCTTTGCCATTTTGCCAAAGCCTCATTTCAGCTGGGCTGCAGGGGTTCGGAGCCAGTCCACAGGTTTACTTTCACTAGAGTCATCACGCAGGCAAGCTCAAAAGCTGAAACATATCAAAGCTACAGTAGTCCCCAGACATTCTTTCCTTTATTATTTTTTTCTTTTTTACTCAAAACTCTCATTGTGCTTCCCTTGCTCTTAGAGAGTATTGCAGAGAGTTCTCTTGTGACTAATTTCAGCCCTATAAAATTTGCTCGATTACCACAAAGTGCCATGAAGGAGAGTGGAAAATGTGTCTGTATTCAAAGGCATTTAGTTAAAATCCTACTGAAGTTCTATTTTTCATTTAGGAATGCTATAACCACTCATCACTTATATTGCCAGTTCTACATTTTTTAAAGCTGGAGGTGGATAGGCAAAAGAAAGAAAGGTCCAAAAAACCTGACTGCTTGATCACATTTAGCCACTATATCTTCAGCTGTAATCTCCAGAAAATCCTCTTGTTATTGTCACTGCTATTTAAAGATAAACATGGGCTGTGGAGGAGATGTGTTTACTTCAAACTGAGAGATTCAGCCACCATTAGTTATCTCTGACTCCCAAAGAAGGACAGATATATACTATGAAATGCTTAGACCACTTCAGAAGTTTTAAAAAATATTTTTGCACTAGTTTTCTTACAAAGCACTGTTGCATTTGGAACACACAATTACAGACCGATAGCACACGACTAATTCACAGTCAGAGGGAAGCTTACCGCATAAGGGCAACAGAATTTGACTTGTTATGAACCAGAGAGCTACAAAACATTTTTTATGGCTTTTTGACTGAAAAGTAAGAAAGAGAAAGAAAGTGCTGAAAATCTTCCAACTGATTAAAAACAATTACACTAATAAATTGCCTTAAAATTTGGTACTGTTGTCTTTAAAATAGTTTCTATTCTAGCTCAAGGGAAGTTCTACAGACTGATCACAAAACCAAAGAAAATAAGATGCTGACAACTCGTCAACTTTAGAGTAATAATTACACTGTTATAATAATGTTTAATTGTTGTTTATTGTAATTAAAATCCCATGGCACACTAGAGTTGCAATTTTCTTTTCCATGTCAGCAAGGTTTCCTTTATAGAACAGTTTGCCCAAAGGAACTAGTGACGTTAGAAGACAGACATTAATCAAAGGACCTTACAAAGTTACACCCGGTATCCTGGAGGCAAAATGTTTGCCAAAACACAAACCCCACGTAAATCGGAGCATGGTGGGAGTGGGGTCATTGATATGCTTGAAAGCAAAATTTTTACAATTCATTTTTAAATAACTATCGTATGAAGGAATATTCATGAGGAGGCTATTCACTTAATGACCAAAATACCTCTCATTGAGAAGACTGACAGCTAATTATAATTAACAAGACCAATAATTTTCCCATATCCATTTTCCAGATGTTAATGTAAACTAGATTGACAACACAGATAGACATAACAAAAGAGTCTTAGAGAATTCATTTGCACCTGCTCAATACCAAAACATCACAGAGGTCAGCAGAAAATTCAGAGTTAATTTTAAGATTTTGATATGTTGAAATGACATCTGGCCTCAGTGGAACACTGAGGGCAAACTCAGTGAAAATTTATACCATGAAACAAATCTGGATTAGAAAAAAAAAAAGAACCCTAAAGATAATTAATATCACTTTTACATAGTGCATCAGTAATGCTGAAGCTTAATGTGAAATAAACACTTGAGTCAAGTTAATCTGATGCTAAGATGATTGGGCAATTTATTACAGCTTAAGAAGGACATTGCCACCAGAACAGGAAATAAAGGTTTTAAAACTTGGGGTAATTATTTTCAATCAGAGCTGCTTTCAAGGTCAAATGTTTAATACTAGCCATTATTTTCTCTCTGCTAACTTTGGCAGGCATTTCACATGTCTCATCCATAAATAATTAAAGAAGTAACTGCTGTATCAGCTTAACCTTTGGAGAAAAACTTCAGTGTCTAAGGTAAAGACTTTATTCAGTTTTTAGTGTCCCCAGAAGATAGCAATATACAGTTTATCTGGCCTAACAAATACTGCCTATTGCTTTCTAATTCAACAATATAAACATTTGCTAATAAGGTTTCTTTGTGATTTATTTTTCCATTTGGACCATACTCAGCTACTTCAGCAAATTGAGACAAATAGCAAAACCAAAAGCTTTCTGTAAAAGCAACCTGCTAACACAGAACAAATTAAATGGAATTTAAGCTGCTGGTAGCCAAAGATGAAGTAATATTTGATGTGGGTGTTTTTTTCTACTAATATTGTAACTATTTGAAATGAAGCAATATGGGAAGAGAGCAGAGGTACTAGATTTGTTTGCAATTTGCTTGTTGTTCTAGAAAGGTCTGTATTTAGTAATGCCTTTAAGTTAGTCAGATACTTATATAAGACTATGTATCATAGTCTGGAACGCTGGCATCAAAGACTAAAAATAAACAAGGAAAATAAGTGGGTTATAACACTATGTGCTATTCAGTTCTGAAATGAACATTACTTGTTGAGCATCAGCATTCTTCACTAGGGTGTTGATATCCTCTGTATAAATCATATCTGGCTTTTCAGATCACAAATTCAGCAAAGATTCTATCCGAATAAGTATGTTCATTCCAATTCAGTAAACGTTGAAGTATACACCTAACACTTTTTTCAAAGCAAAATAAGATAATTTTATGCTTGTTGTAATACTAAGCAAGCTTTTACATCTTTCTCTGTTTTTAAGCTTTTTTTGTGAGTCTGCCTGTATTAAAATAAATGTTCTTTGTGGAGGTACATGTAATTTGGGGAATTAACTAAGGAATAAGTACTTTACAAGTGCTTAAACATAAGTTGAGTTGTACTTCTACACATTAAGACTACAGCAAAAAGAAGGTACAAATTGAAAGGAAGCCTTGGGAATAGTAAAAGAAGTCACTATAAATTAGAAAGAAGAAATCAAGCACAATATATAGATACATGCATATACCACAGAATCACAGAATCACAGAATCATTATGGTTGGAAAGGACCTCCAGGGTCATCAAGTCCAACCTTTCTCCTA